>JAEDXX010000173.1:0-190124 GCA_021725515.1 Epicauta chinensis | reverse complement strand
ACATCCATCGATGATATTTCGATAATAACAATGACAAGGAAGAAATTTCCTATATCAAAGAAAAGTATCTGGACACACAATTGAATGAAAAGTGTTTGAGGTTAGTTCTATAATTTCGTCTCAGTTATGTCTAATTATTCATCTTGCTAAATTTTGACCTGCTAGAAATTGTACAATAGCGATTATTCTTTCAATAATATTTCTCCAACGTTTTTTTTCAATTTGGTAGTAGTTTCGCTGTTCTTTATTTATAGTACAATTTTTAAATAATCTGTTCTTAAGGTCCAAATACTTTTTCATGTTTTCTAAATGAAACATACTTCTTTCATGACGACCAATATTTACTGATAAATGCCTCCAATCAGAACAACCTTGATCGGTTAATTGCATCTTTTGTTTACCAAAGGTTTTACAAAAGAAACAAAATACACTGTTTAATTTTAAAGAGTATATTACCCAAAACCGTGGTACTTTTTCGCCGTTGCTTAATATTTGTGTATAATGAGAAGTGGAAAATTTTCTTCCACTTTCATCAACTGGAAAGTTTACATCAACTTGTTTTGGACCTCGTTCAATTAATATTTCAATGAAGCGATTGGAAAGAATATCTGGCCATGTACCTGGATCTGAATCATCAAGATCTATTATCTTATTATTATCATTAATAGTTTTAGCATCAATGTTATTGTCATTATTCTCATCAGTGTCATCACTGCTTTGAATGCATAAATGATTATTTTTATTTTTCGCTTCAAAATGGTTTTCATCATCAATGGGCGTAGACAGACGGAGATTCCAATTGCGATGAAGTCGAAGGTAGAGAGCTACAACAAGGATTTGCTGTTTCTGACTTTTCCTCGATTTTTAAAACTTATGCAAGCTGCCTTTAAGCTTTTCCTGCTCTTCATTTTTTTGCAATTTTCGTTTCCGATAATATGCACCGGACATACGTTTTGTTTTCCTTTCTGACATCTAATGAAAGTATTATATTTTCATGTATTTTTGACCTAATAAAATATATGTAAATTTACCTTATTTACGAATTAATTTATTCACTGATCTATTGAAAAACGAACAAAATATGAGACTACAACGTTATGTACTTAAAAATATAACACAATTCGCAGTGATACTTAACTGGACTGACGGTATTTAACAAATTGAGTAATTCAAGATTCATTGTAAATATCATCTATTTTTGAAAAAAGAACTGTTCAGTTTATTTAAGAAATCAGTACTACTGTAATAGATGCATTTGTTGATAATTTTACGGAAAATCGGCATTTTTATTGAAATATCCAATATGAGGAACATGAGAAGTTAGTGATTGAACAGAAGCGTATGCCCATTAAGTGATAACAGATTCCTATAAACTGTTGTAAATTTATTACTAATGTGTGGAGTACGCAATGCACGCCCGCTAGGAACGGCCCGGACTACTAGTACCTGAAGATTCATTGTGTAGATAGCTAGTTTTATGACTTTTTCATATATTAATATCGTCACACTGATTTCAGTGTAAACGTACTTTTTATTATTTCTAGATTAAACTGAAAAGTAATATAGAATCGGCACCTTTCAATGTTGATTACCAAAAGAAGGCAATTGTTCAAGGTATCCAAATTTTTTTAGTTGGTAATTCCTAAATTTATTGAATGTCATTACCATACGTAGATCTTAATAACATAAACAAAAGCGGTATGTTAATTAACTCTTCCTTAATCAATCTATCTGATTGATTTCGATAAATATATATGGTAAATATATATTTGAAAAATATATTTGACTTCGATAAATATATATGAAAGACATCGCAAGAAGAAATTTAATTAGGATTTCAGAAAAATCAATTCGTGCCGAATTAGGCTTGCCAAAGTTTGGCAAGCCTAATTCGAACCTTATTAGAGCCTCATGTGGTAAAACAAAAATTTTCATGCCGAAAAATTTCCAAATTAGTACCTAGTCACAGTAACTAAAATGTTATCGAAGTTAGAAACGCTATAGTCGAATGTAATTAGGAAAACCTGTGGTATGGCCTAATTCTGGCATACTATTGGCTCTTCAAATACGTGCCGAAGACAGGAATGTTTGTTTTTAAGTCAACACAGCTTATGTCAACATGAACGTACCAGGTATCACTGGACATGCATGTTCTTTGAATATTTAAATTCTCGTTTTTATTTTTATCCATTTAAGAATGGATAAAGTGAATATCTCAAAAATAAATAAATCAAATTATCGGACACGTGACCTGGCTCGTTTAAGAAGTGAATAATTTCGAAAAGTCCGTCGTGAACTCTTACATTTAGAAGAAAGTAAAATTGAAAAAAATGTGGATCCTATTTTACTTAACCTAGGATTATCCTTTAATAATTCGGTAACGGCAGATAATATTAATTGTGGTACCACTTTAATTTTTTTTTTGATAAAATGAGTGAACTGCAGCTCGATTAAAAAAAATTGAAAGTGCATGGAACGCCGCGCGTCAGAAGTGAAACTTCTTAGGTTAGAGATGAAGTTCATTTTTTTTTGGTCTATTTTCTTTCTGTCGTTGCCTGAAGGCTCGTTCTTGTTATGCAGTTGTATTTTTCGGCATTTCGCTTATCTCAATTTAACGCCGTTAATTAATATTATAAATATAAAATTTATATAGTGGAATTTATTTAAAAATACTACAAAACCATAAAACTATTGCCGATTCATTTCTACACATTGAAAGAACCTATATAGGCATTTCGCCCAACCCCTCTGGTTTCTTTCTCTATTTTTCACATTACAATATTGAGATGGTAGATTGTCAACTTTACCAGTTGTCACACCCTTTGCAAAATAGATACAGCCCATACCAGAGGTCCCAAACAATGAAAGTAAACATTTTTCAAAAAAAATAACAGTAAAAAATAATTTTATTATAAAGTATTTAGAAAATTTTAATTGTTATTTATTACAAAATTGTTCATTCTCATCCCAACACTCCTAATCAATTTCACTGTGACTAGTGTCACTGTCTAGATTAACTAAAAAAGAAATGAGTTTGAGAACCACTGGTTTGCCTTTAAAAGTATCCCACTTGCGACCCAACCATGTGGATTGTGTTCTCTCACTTTAATCATAAGACTCTATAGAACAGAAGAAGAAGCATAACACAAAACGTGTTTTTGGAATTAATTTTATGAGGGAGTAGTTACGTCTCTCTTGCACTTTATGACATTGTAGTATTTTTAAATAAATTCCACTATAAATCGGAGTAACCTTTGAAATTTTATTTTCGTTCCAGAGGGCGCTGCACATCTATCAATGACACCAACTCTAGACCCTAGTGTTTATTTTACACAGTTGGCAGAACTGACAGAGTATAAGCGACGCTATTGGGAACGCCCCCACTCTTCCCTCTCAGCTGTCTGTTAGAGGGGAAGTGTTTCCCCTCACGGCGTCTCGAATTTTCATTACCTAGGGAAAATACATTGTAAAATATTTACACCCAAGCGCGGCTAAAGAAGTTTCACTTCAAAAAGCGATTGTGGCAGTGAATGTAGTGCTGACACTGCTGACCAACAATTTGAAAACCCTCCAGTTATTTCATATTTTTATAATGACAGTACTTTAAATAATAAAATAGACAATTCAAATGGAATAGAAGAAATCAGACAATACTCGGAAGATAATCCGTTAAGTGATAAAAACAGAAAAGTTTGCAAAAACAAGATTAGAATAATAACAGTAATAAGGAATTTATAGCTGTAATAAAAAACTAGTTAAATAAATTAAAATTATTATAAAAAAAAAGTATTATTAGTACATTTGTTCCCTAAACAATCAACACTATCATTAGAAAGCCGAATTGGATCCAAATTAGGCTTCCAAACTTACACCACAAATGGAGAAAAAATGTGCATTTTGAAGTTCCATCGAATAAGTGTTGTATTACATACATTCTACTCTAAGTAATTAATATTAGTGATTCATAGTTGCATTGCCGTTGAGAACGGAATCTTGTAGATATTGGAAAGTTACTCTAAAAGAGAAATAAACGAGATTAATTATTCGCTAGAATCGAGACGATTCTAGTTCTAAAAGTTTTAATAACATTTAAATAAATAGTTGATTGTCTAGTTAATGCTTAAACACGTCGTGTAACTCGAACAACAACAATGATAGCCAAATTAACAGATTACCGAATCGAGTGATTTATATTCAACGATTCTTGTATCTTTGAATAATTTTTTTCGTTATCTGGATCTGGATAATGACAAAAACTCGATTCAAATAAATGCAAATTGAGTTACCGCCTTCATCAGTCTTGAAAGAAAATGTACTGACTGTCTGTAAATTCTGGATGAAGCAGTGATTTGAATAGAAACAAGAAGTACGTATTTTAAATCACATTGAGTGTTGAAATTCCAATTAACAAAATTACAAGCATGTTTTTGTTCTAGTTGCGTTCTATTTTTGTACAATTAAAAAAAATAGTTTACAATTTATTTACATTTGGCAAATTATGAAAATTCTACTGGCGCCTTTTCATTTCAATATTAATCAACGGAAAATTTTAATATTTCAACAATATTTGTTGATTGTTTGCGAGGGGTGGGGGGAAGAGTGAAAATTATTTTCTTGGAAATATATCACAGTCCCGACTGGCCCGCGACTATTCTTTAGTTCTCTATTGTTTGTGATTTTTCAACGTTACGAAAAATACAAAATAGCAAAGGATTTATGTTCCATGTGGCTCAACGGCGTCTCTACGACATGGGTAAGGCTGCGCCACTGTCAAGACTCGATTAATTATCCGATCTAAAACCAAAATAATCCCAACTTAAATTACGCCCACAACCAGGCGTCGACAGTTTCATATTATACCCTAAACCTTGAAGGCCATTTCAACAAATACAACATTAATTATCCAAAGATTCGTTACTATTATTTTTTTTTGTATCAACAGAAATCCGACCTGAGTTTCGTTAACCAATGGCATCATCAGCAATGGTTGAATTAATTTTTACAATAACCGCGGACCCAATGAGATTTACACAGTTAATTTCCATAATTCAGTCCAACCGGGCGTAAAACAAATTGTATGGTGACAGAACTGTAGTAGGCGCTAGGGAATCCCCCATTTCCAAATCACGACTGAGGTCGTCGAGATGTTTTACTGCAGCCAATCAATCTACATGTGCATATTAAACGGTGTTTATTCCGCACCCTACATCCATATTAATCAATCTACAATGTGGTGCATTTTAGTATTTACCGTAAAAGCACAATTTAAGCTTTCAAGTTGACAAAACTAACAAGCTCATCCACCATTATTCAAATAAAAAATTGCAACATTGATTACCTGTCATTCTGCCGCTCCAGAACCGATCCTAATCTCTTATAGTATACGCAAAAAGTATGAACAAAGGCGACCGTCGATACACCATAATGGATTCGAGAGTAAATCATTCTAGCTGGCTCTAATCCGAAAACTGCTGTTGAGAAGGTAACACAAAAAAAAATCACTAAATCTGGCATATATACATAAATTTAATGTTCACATTATCTCGAAATATATTTGGGAAAAAATCCCCTGAAATAGAATCTTTATATTACCAGACCGATCCGACCGACCATGAAGATGTTAATTATTGCACACAATTTCACACTGTATTTTGCTGATTCGTCTCAATGAATATAGTATGTTGTAATGACGTTTTGCTGTAAATCATGCCGACTTCACTCAGTTGAAAATACAAATAAAGCTATTTGTATATAGGGTAAGTGAGTGTATTACTGTGGGTGTGGGTATTATTGCGGATTTTTTAAATTATGTTATAAATAATGATACATGGGTTTTTATAATTAAAAAAAATATATATTTGATACGTCAAAACTTAAAGACTACCTATATATATATATTTAATTATAAAAATCCATGCATCATTTATTTATAACATAATTTAAAAAATCCGTAGTAAGACCCACACTCGCAGTAATACCCTCACTTACCCTATAAGCTATGTGTGTGTATACATTGGAAATTAGGTATTTAAAGTTCTCAACTGTATTACATTTATTCTTGAAATTTCCAGTTCTCATATATCGCATAAATACGTACAATTACAATTGGTTTTGTTTGTTACAGATTCAGATTTGTCGACATGTTGAAAATTGCTTATTAAGTCGATTTCAGTATGTTGTATTGTCTACTGATTTACTGATTATTAAGTCAATTTCAGTATGTTGTATTGTCTACTGATTTATTACGATCGCTCAAAATTGGTTTGCAGGTCATTCAAAACGTTATTTTTTGTTTTACTGTTATCGTTTGAGTAATTTGCAAAATTGCCGAAAAACGATAGGAAGGAATTCAGTCCAACCCTGCTATCAGAAATATTACATGTGCTTATCTGAAATTGGCCGTTTCTTTTGTAACACAAAACAAATCAAACAATCTAATAATGAATGACATTGTTCTACACCTGAAGAACTTTCATCCAAACAAACTAGCCGTTAAAAGACGAGCAAGAGCAAGGTGGCAGAGTGCTCATGCTCCGCAGGATAGGACAGCAATAAACAGGACCACAAATCGACTAAGAACTAATCTGAAAGAAGAACGTGATAGTTCATTCCATAATTTTATCCATAATCTGAATATGGAAAATCTCGTTATGGAACTCAATAAAACAACGAATCAATGAAAATTAAAACATTGAAATATGGTTGCAAACGTGAAAATTTTTAAAAATTGAAATAAGTCCGTGAAAGTAGATTTCACACTTAGAAAGGAACCATGTCCACAACTTCACATTAGAAATACACAGATATCTCAAGCGGTAAGTACAAAATGCTTAGATATCCCATTGGAGAAAGACTTACCGGCTCAGAAACTCCCCTCATATCAGAGAGATGTGACGGAATCCTTTGAAGGTATTACTTCATCACACACATTCATGCAAGTCATTCAACTTACATACATACGGTTACCTCGCCGGACTATAAAACTGCCCCTGCCGCCCCACTTACAAACATCATAGTTTTGTCTCCCCTTAGCCCCATAATACACTTACGCGTGGTTTTATTACCCGCGACAACAACTTCCTTTCACACGCATAACGTACACAATCATACTTGCCAGCACGTTCCAATCATTCTGACCGCAAAGCATGATTTTTACCAAGCTCTCTTTCGATATTCTTTCGCCCACCTTGCTTTCAGCAACTAGCCTCATTTTCTCCCATCACAAACATCCAAAAATCGTATGCACCGCATTGTCCTCCATGACTCTCGCTAGGTAAGATCCGAAGCATTCATGCCCCGTAAGCACCTGTGTCATATAGTAGTTCACGTTGCCGTGCTTATGGCTAACCCATTCACAGATACTCAGTATCAGTTGCCTAGTCCAGCTTCCGTTTTCCAGCATCTCCCATCACTCTTGCCACACGCGCATTGACTTTGATCTTTTACTAATTGGTCCTCACCTTTCCAAGCGTTCACACGTTCATTCGCTAGAAGCTCTAATGGAACAATTCTCCGATTCTATATATTATATATAGAAATCAAGTTTTAGCAATTATTTTGTTACATTTTGGCTTCCTAATTCACACTGAAATAAAAATTACGTTTTGCTCTATTTACCCTAAAGATGCATGACTTTATAGCAGTTTAATGTCGTGATATGGTGACATCTAATGAGTCGCAACATGCGAAAGTTATGAAATATTGCTGTAGACCACGCTGCAATAATCTTTAACTTGTTTTAATCTCAACACAATACCTTCCAACAATTATTGCTGCGGTAAATCCCAGACACCATCAATTATGAACTATTGAAGTGACATTTTCGTATAATTAACTGAATTAAATCCGAATAATATGCAGGAATTGAATTATTAAACTGTAGGTGACATCGAATACAAAAGCTGCATGTACCTAATCAGAATAAATACAACAATTTACCACAATCAAAGCATCAAAATAAGAGATGTAGAGACAACTGCTTTTATATTGTGATCTCATAATATCTCAAAGTCGATGGAAGGTTGAATTCAACGAAAGACCCCGAAGAAAGTTAAACATAGGGATGCATGAAAGAAAACAAAAACAAACATTGAACGAGACAATTTGCGTATCGTCAGCTCAGTAGTATAGATTAAAGAGAAATTCGCATATTTAAACTTTGCAAGATGTTTTGTCGTTTAACATACAGTTGAACAATAGTATGCAAATTGACGACAAAGAGCCGTACTAATACCTAGAAACAAGCCCATAACAGTGTTTCAACGGAATATAACACCTAACATGCCATACATTATTGTTATGACACATTTGATGAATTCGCCTCATAGTTGACGTATAATAGCAAATAAACATGCAATAATCCTAATGGAAACACCAATTTTAATAAATGTAATAACAGCACGAATTTGTTATTTTTTTGTGTTTGTGTCTAGTCAAATTGTGTAATATAATTGTATATAGCTGAAAGCTCTATCTGTAATTTCTCCTATAGTTCAGCGTTCTGTTCTTGCAATTTCGTTTAATGTCAGCATTTTCTAACCAATTTTCATTTTGAAGAAGAAATGTTCCAAAATAGTCGCACAAGTATTGTTAACTGTTAATAGCATTGTTACTATAAAAATTGAACACAATTTTCTACATTGCCCTACAGTTTTATTTAGTTTGGGCCAATTCATCTTATTTCTATCTGTTGTGACGTCATTATTCGAAAACCTACGTGACGTCATCGCTTGTAATAGTTGCACCCCGACTGGGGGGTGAGTTTCTACCACCACTATATAAGGTGTTATTGTAAAGAGAAATCTCTCTCTCGATCCAGCAGCGTTTCAATAAACATATTTGAAAAACAACGTCATTGTAAAATTTATGTACCGATTCAATCATTTCCACGAACATAACGTGGTGTCTTGAAATCTTTGGATTTATTCAAAGGCAAGACAATTCATTAAACATTTGGTCCTTCGAGCCGGATAGAGAGCAATTTCGGTACATTCAGTTCATCAAGCAATATTTCACATCAAAAATCGGGTATACAAATTCCCGCATCAAACAATTGCAACATTTTCATCACATAAATCGGGTGTTCAAGTTTTCCGGCACAAGGCATTGAAAACATCACCTAACGAAATCGGGTCTTCAGATTTCCCGGATCAACCGTTACAACACGTCGCTACAGAAACAATTCAGGTTAGTGCCCTAATTCCTTTACATTCATCCCTAAGGTTCAATCGATCATGAGTTTAAACGAGTACATAAAAAACGCGGTATATTTAAGGCAGCATTAACTAGATTAGTCAATTTTGTTTTGTCTGAGTCATTTGAGAATGAAGGGATATCACAATTAAAAATTCGATTAGAAAAGGCAAATTCATTATGGGATAATTTCGATGATATACAAACATTAATAGAAATAACTGATGATTCGCCAGCCCATTCAACAGAACGGGATGAATTTGAGTCTATTTATTACAAACATGTAGGACCGTTACGCGAACGAGTCGAAAACAAGTCATCGATGATCACTTCCGGTTTACAAAGCGTTGGTCCACCAGAATTAACCCAGCAAAGTTTAAATGGCGATTATCACTCAATACAAGGACAAATTAAGCTACCGCGGATTGATATCCCTACATTTGCAGGCGGATATTTAAATTGGCTATCATTTTTCGAAGTATTTCAATCATTAGTTGATAATAACCATACGCTTTCAAAAATACAGAAATTTTATTATTTAAAGTCATGTTTGAAAAATGAAGCCAGTCAAATATTAAACACCATCACCGTATCAGAAGACAATTATGAAGTAGCCCTACAATTATTGAAAGAACGATAAAAAATCGAAGACTGATCGTACAAAATCATTTAAACGAATTAATGTCGAATTTACCCGCAATTCATAAAGAATCGTCTCAAGCATTGAGGAATTTGTTAGATATCATCACGACGAATTTAAAGGCACTTGAGCAACTTGAAATCCCTGTCCAACATTGGGACATAATTGTAATACATTTGATCACGTCTAAATTTGACTCATTTACCCTTCGTGAATGGGAGAAACAACTCAAAGCTGATGAAGTTCCTTCATTTGACAACATGAAAACTTTTATTAACCAGCGTTGTCAAATACTTGATGCAATTCAGATGGTTTCGCATAATAACAACAAGGCCAGTAATAAGTATCAAATTTCAAATAATTCACACACAAAGAATCGATCAAGCAATGTCGCAACTAATTCAAATTCAAATTGTCCAAGATGCAAAGAAACACACGCATTATATCAATGCGCTGAATTCTTAAAATTAAGCAATGAAAGTAGAGTAACGGCAGTTAAAGAACTCAAGGTTTGTATTAATTGTTTGAAATTTGGACATTTTGCCAACAATTGCGAAGCAGGCAGATGTAAAATATGTCATAAAAAACATAATACATTGCTACATTTAGGTACGTCCGGTCCTTCGGAGAAACAGCCATTGTCTAGCAATGAACCATCTGTGAGTGCTCATTCTCGACAAATTCGGGATAGATCTGAAATTTTATTATCCACTGCAATTCTTCACATTGTTGACAAACATGGTCATATTTCGGAATGTCGTGCTTTATTAGATGTAGGCTCACAGTGCAATTTTATTACTACCAATTTAGTAAATAAACTTGCTATTCCGACAAAACGGAACAACATGTCTATTACGGGGGTTAGTTCGTGCATCAACAATGTCCAACTGAACGCAAATATAACTTTACAATCCAAATACAAAAAAAAAATTCAAATTTCGATCAATTGCTTAGTACTGGAAAAAATTACCGAAAATCTGCTAATAAATTCATTCGACAAAAATTCAGTTACATTGCCATCAAATTTACAATTAGCAGATCCCAGATATAATAAATCGCGACCCATAGACTTATTATTAAACGCAGACGTTTTTTGGAACGTACTATGTGCAAGGTCCATTGAATCAAATCGCAACCATCCGCACTTACAAGAAACAAAACTGGGGTGGGTATTGGGTGGTCCATTTACAGTGACACCACAACCAATCAGTCAGTGCAACGTATCAATAACTACTAATCACATGATCAATTAGCAAAATTTTGGGACATAGAGCAATCGGTTATCAAACAGAAAACTAACTTGACAGTTTCCGAAATTAAATGTGAAGAAATATACGCAAATACACACACTCGGGATGAGACAGGACGTTTTGTAGTTAATTTACCGTTCAAAGAAAATGTTCCCAAATTAGGACAGTCTCGCGACGCGGCAGTCAATCGATTTTTGAATTTAGAAAAAAGATTGGACTTTATGAACGAGTACGAAATGTTAGGTCATATGCAGGAGGTGTCCAACCCATATGAAAATGATGAACACTTTTATCTCCCACATCACCCTGTTATCAAAGAGTCAAGCACCACATCCAAATTACGCGTAGTTTTTGACGGGTCAGCCAAAGCCACGAACGGTTTAAGTCTAAATGCCAAACTAATAAACGGACCGACAATTCAACCGGACATTTTCACGATCTTGACAAATTTTCGCACCTATGAAATTGCGCTTACCGCTGATATTTGTAAAATGTATAGACAAGTGCTTATTCACCCGGATAATAGAAAATTTCAGTTAATTTTGTGGAGAGACGACCCATCAAAGAAATTGAA
This sequence comes from Epicauta chinensis, assembly GCA_021725515.1. Classification (NCBI taxonomy): domain Eukaryota; kingdom Metazoa; phylum Arthropoda; class Insecta; order Coleoptera; family Meloidae; genus Epicauta; species Epicauta chinensis. The sequence goes on along the minus strand of JAEDXX010000173.1, from coordinate 178,468 downwards.
AACTTATTCTTTAAACACAGTCACTTATGGTACCACATCGGCACCCTATCTAGCGATAAAAAGTTTGCAACAGCTATCATCAAATCATCCTAAAGTCAAAGACATCATACTAAACAATTTCTATGTAGACGACTTATTAACAGGAGCGACTACAAAACAAGAAGCCCTAGATATCAAGGGGGGTTTGAATTACGAAAGTGATTGACTGTAATACCAATGAACATTCAATTAATATAGACAAACAAGGAGACACAGAGACACTAGGATTAACGTGGAATTGCTCAAATGACACCTTAACGTTCAAATTCAACACACTACACGATTCAAAGCGATTTAGCAAACGTAGCATTTTATCGACTATCGCTCAGTTATTCGATCCGTTAGGGCTCATTGGTCCCGTTTTAATTATACCTAAGCTAATATTGCAAGAACTTTGGAGTTTGAATGTTGGGTGGGATGACAAAATTCCACTTAATTTAGAGCGCAAGAGGTGCGAATTCATTTCGTTGTTACCAAATATATCGTTTTTACACATACCACGGAAAAGAGTAATAGCTAATTGTGACACATATGAACTTCACGGTTTCTGCGACGCTTCCGAAAAGGCTTACGGGGCTTGTATTTATATTCGTTCGATTAAAGGTAACAATGACATAACAGTTCGACTTATAACAGCCAAATCTAGGGTAGCTCCCTTGAAAACAGTTACGTTACCGAGATTAGAATTATGCGGTGCTACATTGCTAAGTCAATTGATCGATAAGGTAAAGCGCAATGGTAAAATTTCGTTTTCTAAAATCTATTGCTGGACTGATTCCACCATAGTATTATCATGGATTAATGCCACTCCCGCAACGTGGAAGACCTTCATTGCCAATCGCGTTTCAGAAATTCATTCTTTTACAAATCCAAAAGACTGGCACCATGTGTCTGTAAAAGACAATCCAGCAGATAGTATATCGAGGGGTTTATTACCTAATCAGTTGATTGAGTCAAAACAATGGTGGCAAGGACCTGATTGGCTTTCAAATACAAATATAATAACACCATCAATTATCGAAACAACAGACTTGGAAAAACGTAATGTTGTTAATGTAGCAACAACCACGGTTCAAAATGAAATGTTTGATTTGCTAGCAAAGTTTTCGTCATTTGAAAAACTTCAAAAAATAATGGCCTATTTTTTAAGGTTCATAAAAAATTGTAAATACACTAATGGTAAATAATTAGTGAAACTACAGTTAAAGGAATTAAAACATGCCACAATTGTAATTATTAAATTATGTCAGGCTGAAAATTTTGCATTAGACTTACATCACTTAAAAACAAAGAACCAAGTACACAAGAAAAGCGTATTAATCAATTTAAATCCATTTGTGGACAATGATGGTCTTATCAGGATCGGCGGAAGATTGCGACACGTTGTCATGAATTATGATCGTAAACATCCTATCGTTTTACCAAAAACTCATTTTATTACAAAATTGTAAATTTTACGCGAACATAAGTCAATGTTACATACTGGACACCAAACAACATTAGCAAGTGTAAGACAAAGGTTTTGGCCACTATGTGGTCGTTCGATTACAAAAAAGGTAATCCGTAATTGTGTAACTTGTTTTCGGGTCTCTCCACTATCTATGACACAACAAATGGGTGATTTACCTGCTTTTAGAGCAGAACCAGCTCGTCCGTTCATTCATTGGGGGGTGGATTATGCTGGACCACTAATGATTAAAGAATCACGAATTCGAAATAAGAAATTGATGAAAATTTATATCGCTATATCCGTTTGTCTAGCCGTCAAGGCAATACATATCGAGATTATCTCAGACTGCACAAGCGAATTATTCATCGCTGCCCTTCGGCGATTCATGGCCCGAAGAGGCAAGGTTTCTCATATATTTTTCGATAATGGAAACCAATTCGTGGGGGCCAGTCGCGAATTAAAATCATTGTTAAATTCAGATGACTTAGAAGGGAAATTGAATGATGTACTGTTAAAAGACCAAATTACGTGGCACTTCATACCTCCACGAGCACCTCAATGGGGAGGCCTCTGGGAGGCAGCCGTAAAGTCAGTAAAATCGCATCTAAAAAAGATAGCCGGAAATACTCCTTTAACTTATGAAGAGATGTTAACTCTTCTGCACCAGATTGAAGCATCCCTGAATTCTCGTCCTTTAACCCCATTATACGACGATCTTACCGATTTCTCTGTCCTTACTCCCGGGCACTTCCTAATAGGAGAACCAATGAACATGGTGGTCGATCCAGACGTAACAAACATCAAATTAAACCGCTTATCACGATGGCAACTGATCCAAAGACTTAATCAGCAATTCTGGAAACTGTGGCGCCGAGATTATTTAACACAATTGCAGCAACGCCCGAAATGGTACAACACAAATAATATACAACTTCGTGAAGGGCAATTGGTTATATTAAAGGAAGACAACACACCTCCTTTATGTTGGCGAATGGGTCGCATCTTGGAAATTTATCCCGGAAAAGATGGACTAGTTCGTGTAGTGAAGGTAAAAATACAAAACAGTGAGTGTATACGTGAAATAAGACGAATTTGTGTATTGCCAATTGATAGTGATAAGTAGTTATGTATAGTTAGTTATACCATGTTTGATTGATTTTTCAATTCAAAATTTAAGTAGTTAACCAGATTTAGATATCAGTCATAATTTGAATCAGTCACTGAATAGTGTCATCAATTAAATATAATAATTTACAGTTGATTGTCTAATTAACATCTTTAAAAAAAAGGGATGACATTTGCACATATGTATTCAATTTGAACTGTGAACTGAATCGTTAGCAGATAGTTAGGTTTAGTTTATTCATTATCATTATATGTAAGATTTAATTTTGAAACCCTGACCGTTTCAAGGTGGGCGGTATGTTGTGACGTCATTATTCGAAACCTACGTGACGTCATCGCTTGTAGTAGTTGCACCCCGACTGGGGGGTGAGTTTCTACCACCACTACATAAGATGTTATTGTAAAGAGAAATCTCTCTCTCGATCCAGCAGCGTTTCAATAAACATATTTGAAAAACAACGTCATTGTAAAATTTATGTACCGATTCAATCATTTCCACGAACATAACGTGGTGTCTTGAAATCTTTGGATTTATTCAAAGGCAAGGCAATTCATTAAACAGTATCTTTAAAACTTTACAAAACTTTTTTGAATAATCAACAATATTGGATATTTTGAAAAAAGTAACACATTTACAAATATCATAATATACGACTGAAGAAAAAAACAGAACGAAAGGAACTTTAGAAGTTTTTGTTAAATTCGAATTTAACGAACCAACTTTCATCTTAATATATAAAAATCAATGTTTGTATGTATGTTTGTCCTTTATGCATTCGTAAACCATTCATCCGAATGCGATGAAACTTTGGTGAGTCGTTGTTCACATGGCCGGCAAGGTTTTTGAAATAGTTCCATCATTCTACAATCATTAATTTCTGTGTATTCTGGGTATGAGTGTGTATGATGGGCAGAATTAAATTGAAACAAATGCTATCGGTGACGTGGCGGCTACTAGGTAACAGTAAATAAAATATAACATCCTATCTACCATAGAGTAATTAGGTAAAGAGTGGAAGGCTCGCGAACCAAAAAAAGTGCTGCCGTCTGTTGACTCAGGCGTTCACTAATTTAGTAAATTTTATTTCTGTACGTTGTCATTCTGAAAGAACTGTTATCGACTTCATTTCTTAAAAAAAAAAATTGTCAATAAAGTCCGTATCATTTATTATCTATGGTTTCAGTCCGTTTTATGAAGTGTTGCATCTTTTTTTCATTATAAATTTTTGATATTTTTTTAATTCCGATTTAGTAATTGTTATGGTACAATATTATAATGTTTGATAACACTGGTAAAAAATTAAAATTAGACCGAATGGTATTTTAGATGTCATATCATACAGTTGGGGATTTTTGAGCGTTCATTTGTACCAGTAGCATTTGGAATTTCCCAAATAACCAGTAAATTTGTATCTATAATATACATTCAATAAATTTCGCTTTAATTCTATAAATATGTACAATTATTTTAGATTTTGTTAATATCAAATTTTAAATTTAGCACTTAAACGTGTCAAAATTTGTTTCACTACTCGAGCGCCACCTAACGTGTCAGGTGTCCACTATACCCATAGCATAGCACTCTTATATCTATAATCTATAATCTTTGCTATTTACAATTGCACTGCGAAATTTTAACAGCTTATGTGTCAAGAATTATGCAGCTGAATGCGTAGATGCTCCCCAACTCTTTAGATTTTGATATTCTAGAACATGAGATAAGAAATCCAATCAGGGAACAAAAATTCTTGGATGTCAAGGACATCTAATTGTCAGTTGGTGTAGGACCAAATTTAATATTTTATATTTAAATAGTCAGTAAATTTGACATTTAAAACATTAATAACAGTAATACCTGACCCATATTAAACATTTTTGTATTAAAATATAGGAACTTTTGAAGTGTTCCCCAAATTTCCCAAAAAATGATACATTTTTCACAGCTAAATTGTTAAAACTTATGGTTAACTTCAAATTTTCTGCATGTGTCATAGTTTGGCATTAATCGTGAGTTTTTTTCTTTGAATGAAATCCTTGTAGTTATTGCCAGGGCCGCTTTAATATATATATAATTCCACTTTTGATTTTTCAAAATTATGTCAGGGTATATCAATGTAATTTTGCAGATCTTTTTTATGTCTTTTAATTATTGGATGTCTACCTCCCTTCTTTATTTGCCGCCCTGGGCCGTCGCCCAACCTCCCCCTAAATCTGGTACCGGTAATTGGATTATAAAACTAAATTGTCAAAACTTATACCAGTTATATTTTAAAATACTCCTGGATTTTAACGTGCTCGAACTTTAATGCACTCTTTAATCCCGTTAGAGGGCGAAGTTTCAAAAATCATTGTTTGTAAAAAATTATAATAGGCAAATCAATTGTGCCCATAAAACGAAAAGTTGAACATTTTTCGGACTAAATAACTAAGATTGTCTCATATCTTTAATTTAGTTAATTAATTAAAACGAAAAGTATTTGGTTGATCCATATACATCTCAAACGCAAAAGAAAAGAGCATTCCGACCTCCAATCCGTTCATCTCAGACGGACGGGCAATGAGAAGCAAGTGAAAAGTGTGACAAACAATATTATCGAATCTTAAATAGAAAATTTGGAGAATATGTACATTTGACATATATAACAATGATTCCGACAGATATACTACTCGAGTTCTTATACGTTTTGTAAATTTCACATTCAACTGAGACAATCGCTACAAATGTGTGGCCTAAATTTGGAAAATTTGTGCTTTTCGCTTGGACATTTACATAATCGGGATATCTGATTTTATTCGTGTGCAATAAAATTCTGTACATCCAAAGGCATTGCAACGCATGCCGGGTAACAGGTAGTACGAAATAAACCAAAGTTTCCACAATGTTTACGTCCAGATAGCTGTAGGAAATCTATGTCAAACTTAAACAATCAATACAATTGGCTTTATTAACACACTAATATTTACTGAGTCTTTTGTGTTGAGATTGTATGAATCGGTTTAAAAACAAAAATCTGTGTTGGGCGCAATTAACAAATAGGAAAAGTTTTTAAATAAAATCAAACTAATGAAAGTTTGCAGCACGTTTATTTATTAAAGCTTTTATTTGATTAAAGTCAGAAAGCTACAAATCCACCAAATCATGAATAAATCATTTTGTCAGGGTTGTTTATAGAATGCCGTAAAATTCCGCATATATTCACCGATACAGGTCACAGGTCCACTGATTTACGGTGATTTAAAAATTGATTTTGAATTCACTAACACAATCCGAATTTCCATCCATCTAAACGTGGGACATAAATGGCATTCTCGGCCTTCATCTAGTTCGTTTTTTAACAAAAATCCTTATCTAAAATCACAAATTCGTTAAAACCTCAATTTTTCATATTATACTGTCGTTTATCATTGAACCCACGAGGAATTCCAATATCGCGGTGATTTAATGTGATTTATGAGAAGTCGATTATTGGAGTGTCATTCAGAGTTTCATTTTTTGTTATGATGATGATGATACACCGTCTAGATGCGCTTTTCCTAATACTAACACGATTTCCGTTAGATGTCCACGATTTTCCTCGTTTTTCTTCTTTTCAATCTTAATGATAGACTACTTACAAAAAAAACAACGTTATTATTGAGTTTTCTTAATCAGGTATAATGAAGTGGTAGGATTTTATAGAAGTGTTGGTAATAAATTACGTGTTCGGACATCGTATCCGCCTTGAGCGATCTAATTAAAGATTCTTCCGGTTGAGGCTTTTATCGGATAAGGGAGCAGCTGCTGGTGGTGGTGAGACACAACCGGATAATTCCAATTATTCTTGTAATTTTCTTGAAGCGTTTATCTAAAACATAACATCTTTGAACAACCAATTTTGCGCTTGATTCAAATTCTACTTTTAAGATTTGATTAGCTCGTTTTTCGTACGCAAAGGGAAAACCATCAATATTCAGTGAAAATAACGAGAAATAGTAGGAAGTCGATAGATGACCTCTCAATTTGTTTTCAAGTTTAGATGAATTTTATCAGATCAGGTTTTTTTTTGGAAAACAGAAAAGGGATTCTGCCTACAGAAACCAACAGAAAACAGTCCTGTTTTTTAAATGTGAAACGAAAACTTGACGTGATGCTGTACTAATAAATGAACAAATCATTTCAAATCGGTTCTTAGTATTTTCGCATTACAAAAGTGCCCGTTTTTGTTAAGCTGCCATCCCTGTTCATATGCACAAAGGCGCTTTTCTACATTAAAAATTTTTCTAAGATTTGCTACTGATTATTAGCTATTCCCTTAATCTTTTGAGCAATCAAATTCTTTCGATAGTTTCAATAGTTTCGATGTGTGCAGAATTTCGTTAATCCATCCACAAAGAGACACAAAATCTCAACACAGTACTACTTCTAATCGAGTTAATTATCTCGAATATTTAGAGAACAAACAGAAATAGGTGAAAACCGAAACGAAAGATAGTTTACGCAGTAATAAATAAGGCGTGATTTTAATATATTGTAGAAAAGACGGAATAGAGAACCGACGAAAGCAGGAACAAATAGAATCAAATTGAAAAATTTGCAACGGACGACAAGCCTTGTCGTTAGGAAATCACCCATAAGATGTGTTAAGTCGGCAAAAATAATAGGGCGAATGGAATTTGTCAGCGACATAAATATTGAGTAGAATTAGAAAGTCCTAATTTTCTATAAATTGGTATAGACGCAAGTAGGTATAGTATGAAGTATGAGGGACAAGAAATAGAAGAATTCAAATCCTATATAACATAATGATCGAGCTATTAGAAGAGTTTTAAAACAGAGCAATTTATTGATTGAATTCCTATAGGGAATCTCAATTTAACATTAAACATTCAACTTTTGTGTTGTGTGCGAATACGGTATGTTTTAAGAGTGTTGAAGGCTGAATAGTTTTCAAGTGTTATAAAATCAGACGTGTCCACTATGCAGAGGATTTGCATTGTTGTTGGCTCCCAACGAAAGCAAAACGGAAGCTCACTAAACAAGACGAGAGCTAAACAACGAAAAAGAAATAATCTATAAGAATCCAGACGGATGTTAAAGCATTTCCGAGAAGAAGCATCTATTAATTAAGTCGATAGATTTTTAGCATAAAACAAAGGAACGCAATAGTTGAAGACTCTACGTGCTTAGATTATTTGCTAAGAAAATCCAAACTTTTGTCGTTTAGCAGCCTTTCACAAAAGTAATTGTAAAGGAGAATTCCTGAGTGAGAACTGCTCGGTCCGTCTACATTATGATTTACGGATGATTTAATTTTTATAAACAAAAAATTTGCATTCTTGATGTGATGTCCATGTAATGCAGCTCTAATTCAGCTTAACACGATTTTTTTAGAATAAACGAAATTAATCAAATTTCCGCAATAAAACGTTATAGACTCTTATTAATAAGATATGTCTTAAAAGTGATGAAGGCTGAATGATTTTGGAGTGGTATAAAAGAAAGGTGGTATAGTAGATAAAAAGGTGATTACGATGCTGAGGACTAGCAATCTTATTACGTTCTATTGAAGGCAAATTTACAGGCTGGTATTGAGAAGAAGCATGTGTTGATTAATTCGATAGATTTTTAGCATATTTGAGGACTTTACGTGCATTGGTTATTTGTGAGGAAATGTAAACTTCGTAGCTTAGCAATCTTTTACGAAACTAATTGCGACGGAGTATTTTTTGAGCAACTCTACTCCAGTGCTTGATCTTGTCTTGAATGAGTAAAGTGTGAAATAAAATGGTGAGGTTGATTTAGTTTTCAGTTCATTTTCGCTTCTGCCCAATTAAAATGACTCTAATCAACTTCGATACCGTTTTCATGGCACTGGTCACGTCGACTGGATTCTTCAACTTGCTGACGGCTGTTCCACAACTAACAAACTGCTAAATGTTTATTAAAACCAATGTTTTTATTGAATAAACTGCTAAATTTCCCGAATCAAAAAAGCTATACTTTATTTTGTTTAAACATTCGGATAATTTTACATGTTCGAGTTATTTATGCAAAAATGGGGATTCTTCCAATTGTGGAAGTTGAGAAGCGGAGCACTCGCAAGATAATCAATTATTTCTTCTATTTTCTTCAAGTGATTACTAACAATAATACATAAAATCTTTGAACAATTTGATTCAAATATCACTTTTCAGAATTCGATTCGTTTCTTTTTGGTAGTAGAGAAACTATCAGGAATCCGCAAAATAAGTAAAAATTGTACCAAATCGATAGATGAGGTTGTCGATTTAGCTTTCAGTTCGTTTTTAACTCTCTCCAACTAAGATGAGTTGTCCTGAAAAATGTCCATGTGGGAAGCGTTTAACGATCCACTTATATGACAGATAATTTCTAACAAAAAAAAACATTTTCAATGTCATAAAATGGTGTTGCTTCAATAAACTTAACGGACACGAATATTTAGAAAACAAACAGAAGCGATAATGCTTTAGAAATAACACGCAATATTTACCCGAAAATTTTAGTTGAAAACGCTACAATTTCATCAACAAAAAGCATTGTAAACATTAACAAAATAAGAGATGTTGGGTTGATACGGCCGAGGACTGATCGTTCTTCAGCTTATGTCGTTTCTAATTTCTCAACGGAAAATCGGGAGCTGACACTAATATCGAATTAGTTCCTTGCCCTTAAACGGATCATAAATCAGCTTGAATTTCGTTGGACTCCATAGTTTATTATAAATTTCCAATTTATGGAGATTTGTGAGCTCATTAACAAGTCAATTAATAGGTCTTGTAACTAAAATATTGTATAATTAACAATTCCCTTCAAACAAAACTACTAATTATTCAACTGTATTTCAAGTAGCATCATAAAGAATATCCGTTGATAGTAAATTTTCATAATTTCGTATATACCTAAACGCAAAATGCAGCAGAATTGTGGCGCATGGATGTTTCACGCCCGTATCAAGAGTGATTTGAAGTTCGAAGTTCGAATCAGTGTTGCTTCCACCACCACCAAGTACACTGACATTGTATGTGCGCGTGTGTGTATAATTAAAATCGCCTCAATTATGCAATAATAAACCATTAATACGCATAAAACTGTCCCACGTCAATATCGAATGTGTGAGTGCCACTTAGGTTTATTGTTGATACATATCGACAAAAAAAGGGAAAAGAAACTTATCGGGTGATTCCCCTACGGCGATCCACCTTCATTGGAAATTATTCATACTTCATCCAAAATGTATATCGGGAACTTCGTGAAAAATTGATAAGAATAAGAGCGAATGTAATCGATCTCGACTGTCTCTAACATATAATCATAGTGGGGATTTACTATATAATTTATTAGCTTTTATTCGCAATTATTATGTTAATGTGGTTGGTTTAGTTTCAGATTGGGCATAGTTGGAGGATGACAATACTATGCCAACCGTATTGTTAGCGACAAAACAGTTTAGTGGTTGAAGACTATAAATAATGTGCGGGTGAAAAATCAACACTAATCTCCTAATGTTAGTGTTTAAATCGTTTCTATTCACGTCCGATATAATGTTAGTGAATAAAAATGGGTGTTGCTTAAAAGTTACAGTGCTGGAAAACTTCAACGAGAATGGGATTACTTTCTCAGAACGTTTTGTTGAATTTTTTGATTCTCATATACTTCATACACTTTGTAAATGGAACGTCTTATCACATGAGTGATCATGCCCCGCAGATCCTGTTCAGTCCAAGTGGGTAGTTGACCGGAAGGCGGGATGTTCTTCCATATAGAGGAAAGACATAAATAGAATTCAGTGGGATAAAAAACTACAAAATTAAATCGTCTAAATTATCCTTATCATATTATGTATTATTAACTCCCTTTACTTCGTATAAAAACCTAATTGAGCAATGTAAAAACTGCACTGCGTTTTGTATTTCGCGAAATGAATTTATCTAATAAGTCATCTAAATAGAGTCCATCGGTAATGCTGCAATAAACATGTAAAATCGCGATATAATATAAAATAACATTGTGGATCTCAAATGAGTCTTGAGTCTACGTAAAAGAGAAAAACTATGTTCATTATAACAGGACGACCCTGGAATAGCGATGAGCAAGCGAACATAGTGCACAAACTCTGAAATAAGCGCGCTAAACCATTCATATTTTTTGAGAACTACAATTTCCTTCAAGTTTTTAGCCTGCTCATTTTGTCTCTTTATGAGTTGAAAAAACATATCTCTATCGCTTCTCGGTCTTTCGTCATTATCAAATCGACTTCTCAGTGACGCAGTCAATTGGTCAAAAACTTCAAAATATGATTTTCTGAAAAAATCTCAAAGTGTTGTAAAGTTGAAGTTTTCGCTTTTACCTTGGTCGAGATGTTTCGGTCATATGAATCCGCCCTTTGATGTGTGAGCTACAAAATTTCAAAGCTTGAAATAATTTTTTATTATACATGAGACGAACATTACGCACACTATTTAGTGCGCAAAGTAGCTATTTTCCCACGCTATATTACAATATGTATTCACAATCAAGCACTCCAAATTTCCATTTCTCACGCAAATCGAAGCTAGAGCCGTTGAAATTTTATTTTATCTTCAAACGTCACAAAAGTGACAGTTTTTGTGCCTCAAATGACAAGGTAAAAATAGCATTTTGTGTGCCTAGGCGCTTTTTTCTTTTTTTATAAGCTTAGGCAGACAAAATGAACAACAATAGTTTTCAACAATGTACACATAATTTATTACAAACTAATATTACAAATTATTACTTGTTAATGTTAATGTGAAACACACAGTTAGTAATACTAGCATTTTGGAGCAATCCCCTAGCGCCAACAATATCTATCGTATAAAAACCTGTTAAATTCTTCTTTTGATATGATTTTGGCTTTTTTGGCTTGTAATTTTTTTTTCTTTTTTCAAAAACAAGCGCAGCTTGCAGTATTTTGAGATATCGACGTTTTTCGTTAAATTTGAATATTGCGACCAGAGAGAAGAACTTTTCAAGGTTCGAGATAATTCCAAAAAGTAAGCTAATAAGACGTTTTCCGAATACACTTCCACATTTTTCGCGGAACACCACTTTAAGAATTTTTCGTAGGCCGCTTCATAGACACTTGCCGATTTAGTCGGTAGTAATTTTTTGATAGACTCTCTCGCAGCTTCAACGACTTTAGAAGGAGTAGAAGGTCGGTCGGAACTCGACATTGTACAGTTTTATTTTTTTTTTTCGTTGATTGAACTTTGTTTTTTGCATCGCCATGGAAGCAGTACTGCCAAGGTATTATGATCAGTTAAAATTTTAATTTTTAAAAACTTTTCAAGATAAAAAAATGTTAAATTAAGACGTTTGAAGATAAACTAGTATATGTCATTCGGCGCAAAAGTGTCTTTGTGTGCTTCAGCTGACATGTCTGCCTCACTAACGTTCGGCAGACAACAGTCAGCTTCAGCACACAAAGTTCCCCTTTTGCGCCTAATAACATAATCTACTATTATTATAATTTTGTTTTTCTACGATCGTGTGTAAACGTCTATTTTCCGTTCGTGTATGGAGCTATCGAAAATACCCGATTGCAGTAGGTTTCGGTATGCTATGCTATGGCAACCTTAGTAAATAACATGGAAAAATGATTCTGATTGGCTGAAATTTTTATTTTCTGCATAAGTGCAGAAAATGCAATTTTCTAACCGCTTGTAGAAAACAAAAAATACGGCAATGGATTTGACAATAGTATTCACTATTTGTCAATTGTGACAATATAACTTGCAGTCAATAATGAAATGCATATAATTTATTTAATTAAAATTATATATAAAATCAACAAATTGCTTGTGTTTACACACGATCGTAGAAAAAATAGCGTACAATATTCGTGCAAAAGCATCTTTTCGGAACTCGTGTGTTATGCAGCACTCGCTCCGCTCGAGTCGTAACTCGCGTATGTTTTCGTCCCGAAAAGATACGCTTTCCGCACTTACGTCGTAATATACTATTATGGTGACGCTGGAAACCGTTCTAGAGCTGACAGTTATGTGTTTTTGCCTCTAGTTTATCACCCTGTATGGTCGGTGTGTGCAATTCGTGAGGGTTATTAGTTGCACAATGTACAATTTCCTACGTTATCTGAATGGAAAATACACATTCGCGGTGAGTGACCTCTAAATGTAACTATTAAGAGCTTCAATTTTAACATGCACCTATTTTTCACCTCCCTGAAATGATTTAATATGTGACTTTGAGAGAAAAATAGTCGAATTTTTTGAATTAGTCTGATATATTAATATATATGTTTATGCCATCAAATTCTGAGTGGGTATTTTACCCATTTAGATTTTTTCGTATGAGTGAGTGAGTATTGGAATGGATTTTGTATTTATGAAATAAATACACGCTTTTAATAGTATATTACGATATAAGTGCGGAAACTGAATCTTTTCGGAACGAGTATGTGAGTCGCGGCACGACCGGAGCGGAGCGGAGGGAGTGCTGCATAATATACGAGTTCCGAAAAGATGCTTTCCCACGAATATTGTACGCTATTTTTTCTACGATCGTTTGTAAACACAATCAATTTGTTGATTTTATATTCAATTTTAATTAAATAAATTATATGCATTTATTGATTGCCAGTTATATTGTCCAAATTGACAAATAATGATTACTATTCTCCAATATATTGACGTATTTTTTGTTTTCTCAAGCGGGCGGAAAATGACCATTTTACGCATTTATGCAGAAAATAAAAATTTCAGCCAATCCAAACCATTTTTCCATGTTATTTAAGGTTGTCATAGCAACTGCGAAACCTACTGCAATCAGGCACTTTCGATAGCTCCATACATGCACGGAAACTAGACTTTTACACACGATCGTAGAAATAAATGTTTACAAATTCTAATCGATTAAGTCGAAAGAAAACTAATAGAACTCCATTGTTTGGAAACTTTATTTTTATTCCGATCAAACAAATGCAGCATACAATATTGCTGTTGTTACCCCAATTCAATGGAGCAAGTAAGCCCCATTTGAATAAAGTTTTATAGTGTTGAAACTTCTAATACGGATTTTCCCAATATGCAATTTGACTGCGTTCGGATTGTTAATTTGTTATGGAAATTAGTTGCCTCCACATTTGCAATATTGTCAAGTTTTGTAAAGAATAACTCATCTGCAAACAAAGTCGAATAATGCAATTGCTGCTAAAGCCTACTTGAGAAATTTACGAAAATAATGCTATTGTTGCTTTGCAAAAGCTCTGTGTTTTCAGTGATTTTCTTAGCTTTTACTTTCTCTTTTATTCGCAAGTCGTTTTTGGTATTTTATTTGGAAAAGTTTCATTTCCGCACATTCATCCAGTGATTCTTAATCTTGCTACCAAACCCTTTAATTTATTTTATTGAAGTTTTGTGGATTGTTCCCAGTGATGTTGGTTCATTACATGCTACACAAGTGCTTTGAATATTTAAGATCGAGTTGTAGTGCTGAAAGTATCAAGATTTATTGTAATTGGTTGATGTATGATAGGAACTCTATAAAATTTCCAAGTACAATAGTAATTTCTGATCAGGTGCTGTTTTCAAAACGCTTTCTGAATCAATTTCTAAAGGTGGTTCTTAACATTTTCTTTAGAAGTCTACAATCATATTTGACACGAATTTAAACGGTAATGGATAGTATGGAAGAGCACTCAATATCAAATAAAAATATAGACGGTAGTGTTTTTATTTCGCAAAAGGAATGGTCGACACTCGTATTTCATATTCTACATAAAAATGACAAAATTTCCAATGATTATTAATCATTCCGTACCCATCACGACACTAATGAATAGATTAAAATGAACACTACCATATATTAATTAAATTGCCTCTTTCCAACATTGGTAACAGTTATTCCATTTACTCGTCAAGGGACGAATAGATTCACCCATTGTCTTCATCCTTAACTTTGTCTTGTACAATCCGTCACCGTATTCTTTGTTTGTATTATCTTCGAAACAATTTCAAGGGAATTGTTGAGCCTTTTATTAAGCACCAGTTGCGTGTCGCACGCAGCACTAACACTTTGTTAATAGACCATAGATACTAGGGGGTGGTCTAAACGAGATAACTAAGATGCATGTTTGCTATTTTTTTTGTAAAATAAATACGAAAAATTAGTGTTTTATTGATAATCGGAAAAATAGTAAAACTTCAATCTCCAAACAATTACCTGACTGGATCCGAGAGTATTTACGAAAAGGGATCGTAAATATTTTACAGACGTTCCACACGAAGGGTACGGACACAACAAAGGCGTAAAACTGGAAGCGCCGGGCGGTACCAAGAATGATTACATGTATTCAAATGGACTATAACATAGTGGCCGCTGATTGCCGACCAGCGAGTCGGCAACGAATTGCGAACACAACAAAAGCCTACGTCGGTGACTTCATCCATCGGCGTTTTCAAAAGCTTGTATACAGGGCCGGACTGAAGAAAATCAGGCATTTTAAACAATGCGTATTTTTAGGCCCGTTCACTTCCATATTGAATGATCGCATGTGTACAGTGGCGTCCAATTTTGGTGTCACCAAAAAATAGAGGAATCCATCAATTTATTGAACTTGAAGTCAAAATATTACTATTGATGCATTATAAGTATAAATACGTCTCTGTATCTATTCCCATTAACAAGACAAAATAAAAAACAATCTGTTACGTGGTGGGGTAAGCAGAAACTTTATGAGAAAAAAATCATGTGACGACAACAACATTCTTTAAATAATAAACAGCAGGGTTAAGCTTTGTTGCCAAATCAAAATCTAATCATTTCTAGAAAGTTAATAGATTCAATGGTTGGGCAATAGTGGGCAATATACAGGAAGTTGAATTAAACACTGCCGGACTTCCATTATCTTTATTTATTATAATTTCTGTGACATTTCGGTTGTTCAGTATCTGCTACCGTTATCAAACAATAAATGATGTTTTGATAACGGTAGCAGAAACTGAGCAACCGAAACG
Organism: Epicauta chinensis; assembly: GCA_021725515.1. Lineage (NCBI taxonomy): Eukaryota > Metazoa > Arthropoda > Insecta > Coleoptera > Meloidae > Epicauta > Epicauta chinensis. The sequence goes on along the minus strand of JAEDXX010000173.1, from coordinate 162,861 downwards.
TCACAGAAATTATAATAAATAAAGATAATGGAAGTCCAACAGTGTTTAATTCAAGATCCAACATTATCTAAAACATTTAAATAAAGAAAGTTGTTGATTTTAAGCTATTAAAAAGATTAAAACCTATTCAATCAATTGTTGAAAAGTTTACAAAATATTATTTGTTTCTATCTACTTCTACTCCATTTCGTATAGGTAATATCGTTTTAGTGCACAGGTGGAGCACAGACACAAATTAAATTGATTCTAAAGGGAAGTGAATTCGATTTCTTGTGCTGCTGTCTGTGTTTCACGGTAAATACTACAATGCTAATTCAGCAACAAGGATGCAACCTTAATAAGTCATTCTGTCACCGATTTTATTAATTTATAGGAACGGTAGTCGAATAGGGGATCCAATAGTTGGTGGGAATCGCCCTTGTTAATCATGAAATTTTAAACGCACAAGTCGTGTGTGTCCAATTCAACACAAAAATCGTGAAATTATCATCGGATAATTGTTAGTCGGAAGGTTGGCCACTCGTTAGCAACCCTCACCACAATGATAGCATACGAGAAGGTCCTCCGGTTGTTGGCGTGTCATTTTTCATTGTTGCTGACTCTTGATAGTTGCAAATCCGGTAGATTAGCTCTTTAGCCAGGTGAATTGAGAAAAGGGTGAATCTTATCCAAGAAAGGGTTAATTTAGAGAGTCAAATACAAAACGAATTCGAGTGTTAGGAACGGGGCGAGTTATCGATGGCATTTTTCTTGCGCTATATTCATCAGCCAATGCTTGCTTTTTGCCCCTCAAAACACGATAAGTATGAGAAGTTTGAATAATATTGTAGATAATTGGGAAAAGGTTGTTTCTACACCAGCTTAGTATAGAACAGGGGTGGCCAACCTTTATGCCGAAGATTTACTTTTTATCATAAAAATTGTGTCGCCATCGATATACACATATGTCAAGACAACAGACGTCGACGAATAATTCAGAATTTACAAAAGACGGAAAAATAACAAGTGAAACGACTGCAGAATTTTACTCGTGATGATTGCCTAGTATCGTATTTTGAGTCATCAACCGGCCTGCATTTAATGCTTACAGTCTTACTTTACAAACACATACACAATATTAAACCATTTGAAGCCCCCTCCCCGCAAGTGTGCCTACACTGGTGTTAATAAAAAGATGCTCCCACATGTCAATTGAGTTAAATAGAGGTATCGCGGGCGATTGACCACTATTGGCCTGGCCAATAGTTGTAGGCGTTCTTTTCACTTTGATAGACTATTGGAAATAATATCCTAGTTGTGGTCGACAATTAGCTTGACAAATTGGTTGTCGATATAATTTTATAAAATTCATAATTTTTGCTAACCATCCTTCTTTAAACACTCGACTGTCACTTGATACCCCGCATTGACGATATATATAATTGTCATTGTACTGTTTTTTTCCTGTAACATATCCAATCACCCTGGTAGCATTCAATCAATTAGGATATAATTTATTGCTTTTAAAATGTTGAAATGCGTCTTTTACCAGTTAATGAAAAAGTTAGCCCTTATTGTTATCAGTTGATGGTAAGTAAGCTATCGGGAAATAAGAAAAGAAGCAAAAAGAATCCAATTAGAAATCCAATTTGAAAGAACGATAACAACAACAAAGCTCCAATAATAAAACAAACAAAGTAACGATCCAAAACGTAGCTCGTTGAAACGGAAAGAAAATTCAGTTCAATACACATGTTGCATGATAACATCCACGTCCACCCTTAAGCGAAAATTTGTGAAATAATCCCATTGAATTACTATTTATTGTCTTGTCGCGTCTACTATAAATGTGTTAAATCATGTGAACAGGAATTCCATGCAACATCCCTTATGAAATGAAATAAAATTCGATGTCAACTTGTCACAAAACTTGACACTTTTGTTTTGTTTTTGTGGTTTGAATGCGGATGGTTCACAGAGGGGGTGGGATTCGGGACATCATTCATAACCAACACAAGAAAAAAAGAACGTCCTTATAGTGTCAGAAAATTATCGATTTTGACTTGAAACGAGTCAATTAAGATTGTCATTTGGATAATAGGCGAATCCATTCAGGGTTAGATGAGTTTTGACACTTTTGACTTGAAACTTGTGAGAATACATAACAAAAAAAACATCAATTTCTATCCGTTATTATGATGAAAATAGTGACATACACACACAAGAAACGATTTCTTTTATAAACATTGAGTTGCTTCATTTGCATTGAATTTAGTATAAATTCTATTAAAAGTCAAAAAACGAATCGAATTAAAAATAAAATTGTATTGCCTTTTGTATTGCAGAATACGTTGAAATTGGTCTGACATCATTGCGTCATCGACGCAGTTACGAATCGAGACATAAAAACAAAGACACAACGTCGAATTTGATGAAAACATCGGAAACGGGAGTTTTTGCCACCGAAAATTGTACGGTTGTTGTCGCACAAATTGGCGGTACCGCTACACTGCCTTGTGTCGTCCACAAATTCAACAACGGTGTTGTAAGTCTCGCTTTTTCTCATCAATGAAACAACAGCTTCTGCGGCTTTTGCGCGCATTCTTAATACTGGCTCTTGCTCCGGTTCGTGTGCTTTAATGATATTGATAGGAAAGAGTAGTGACATCGTGGAGGAGAGATTTGTGCAAGCATTACAACGACAGAACCTCAAAAACACTGATTTTTTGCAATTAGGCCAGAGATGGCCCTATTCGAATAGTTACAAATACTTCCCATAGAGGAAAGTACAACTGGCTCAAGATAGAACCAGGCTTGGCGCAGCTCTGTAAATCTCCGGGCCAAACATGTAAACCAGGCGTGGCCCAGGTTTGGTCGAACTCTGGAATGATAACGCTATGCCATGCTTGGTTGACATGACTGGGCCAGAGATAGTAGCCATAACTCGACCAGGGCTAATTGCCATGACTGGGCCAGCGCTAGTTGCTTTGACGGGGCCAGAGCTAGTTGCCATGACTGGGCCAGAGCTGTATATATCCATATATTTCATTTAAATTAAAGATTCTATTACTCTTATAATTGTGTAATATTTATATTATTTCATAGTTAATATTGATTTTATTAAATTTTAATGAACATAAAAAGAAACGAATGTCTAAATTTTAAATTTTATAACTAAAAATAACTGAAGAAAGATAAACAACATTTTAAATGATAATAATATTATAAATAATAGGGGAAGTCCGGGCAAAATGGATACCTTAACGTTTGAAGGCCTGTAGAAAAAAAACCAATTGATGTTAAAATAAAATAGTTATCGCGTTCGAACAAGTAATTATTTAAGTTTTTAATAAAATTTACTAAAATAGCCTAACGTTAATGCTTCACTTTAAATAATTAATAATATGCAACTATTACCGCTATCCACTTTGCCCGACCCCCCCGGGCAAAGTGGATACATGGTTGTTTAAAGTATAGGTACTTATCGAATAAAATAAGTAAAACAAAGATTAACAAAAATTAGATTAAGTAGAACTATAGGGCAAAGTAAACACAGTTAATTAAGGTATAATTTCTGAATAAAATAGGTAAAAAAACTAAACAGAAGTAAAATAAAACAAATTAGTTATTAATGCATTTGTCACAAAGAAATATATTTCCTCCTTCGTAAGCCGTGCATTTGTCGTTATTCCACTGTTCATAGGAAGTGCAGAGGTTCTAATCATCAGTTGTAAAAGTAGTAGATGTAGTTTTCAAAGTAGATACAGTATCCACTTTGCCCGTGTCCACTTTGCCCGGGAGGTACTTGTTGAACTTAACCTAACCTAAACTTAAATCCACAATAAATATCTCAATGAAATTCACTCTATTTCAACTCAAATCCATGCACTTTAAAAACATAATAATATCTAAACATGTACATGAGTAATTACAAAAATACGTAACTCAAAATATCGTAACCACTTGGTATTTATTTATTATTTTCGTTTTTTTTTTGAGTGATAGGTGTTTGTGCGGTAATTCTGTGTGCGTACCATTGAGGGGTAAATAAGGAACCCGGTGAAGTGCGGCAAGCCTACTCAGACGCGCCATTTTTAAATGGTGAGGAGTATTCGCTTTGCCCGGGCTATCCATTTTGCCCGGACTTCCCCTACTACTGAACAACCTATAAATAATATTATCAAATAATATAATAACATTATAATATTAATTATAATAACTTATAATGATACTTTTATGGACATTTTATAATTAACTCAACTTAAAATTATGTTTCCTTATTTCGCTGAGCTTTACCACCATCTCCATCTTTTGCTCCCGTCTTACATTTATGGAATTTACGCTCCTTTATTTGTGATAATTATCAATAATTGAATAGATATCGTAAAATAACTTGAACAAACAACAAAACTATCGGCCCCTCCAAAGAGTGACCGCTCCAATTTAATCGAGTTTTTGTAACAAAATCCAAATAAACTCATGTACAACGACTGAAAAGTAATTCTTCTCATTATAGCATGACCTAAACGCTTCTAAATTCTACGAATACCCAACATTCAACTTCCATTATTCATCTCTAACAATGGATTGCATGAATCTTTACATAACTCAGATTGTCATTATTTTCTAAGCAGAAACTACAGTAATCCACAAACAGACATATTTGTGTGATAGGCAAAGTTGTGTAAAGATTGCTAGCAATGGCGTGATTGTGTGCCTTCTTAATTTATCAAATCTTTATAGGATTAACATTGAATACTGCCGTAAATGTAAATTCTATTAAATAACTTTATTACTATTGTCGAGTGATGTTTTGCTAGTAGCAAGTGAAGGCCAAAATTTCGGTTTATTTACAAATTCTATTGATCGTGAGAGAATTTGCCCCATCACGACGACATTCAATATTTTATGGAAGTTGAATTTAATGTGAAATGAAAGTTTAAATTAGATTTTACGTCACATCTACACTAGTACTACTAGTGCCATACATTTTCATAAAAGTCTTTATTTTATTATTATTATTAGAGTCTCTATTAGAGAACCAAATAACCACAAGGACTTTTGTCTGCAGTTAAAGTAATTCTACAGAATAACAGTTGCAAAATAAGAGGTCCCTCAATATTTGAGGCATGATCATGAATACGGAATATAAAATGACCCAACGGACGTAACTTTGTTTGTACATAAAACCTTATGTAAATATTGTAAAGACTTGGCACTAATAGAATTTAACACTTAGTAACAAGATCCCAATTTGAGTTTTATTGCCGACGATTTTGATGATTTTTGGTAGATATATGAAGATCTACACACGAATTTTTGGCAGACAATCAACGCTTCTTCAAGATAAGTTTATCCGCAATTCAGCCCTGGAGTTATATCCCCTAATTAATATTCTAATATGATTCGAGTGTGTTCTAATTACAATCAACCCTTATATAACATGGATAACTAGTCTTGTGTTCTATTGGATTTTTCTTGTGAACCTTTGAATCTTGTAGTTTATTAGAGTTGGTTACCAACAATCTCTATTCGTTCTATTGGTGCAGAATATTGTAATCTTTAGAAAAGGTTCTGTAGCAGTATCGTAAATTACCAAGGAAATTTGTTGACTGGAAACATTGTCAAACACCATCTCACCAAAGTGACGACAAAAATAACGATCGCCGTAAACGCAAGCTGTCAATTTGTTGGACTTCGGCAATGCTGAAAAGCACCTGAATTGCAATCAGGTATTTGTTGTGTTCTTGATACAGAAAAAAATCGGTTACTGAAGCTAGCCGCCTTGTAAATAGCTATATTAGCGTTTCTTTATTTTTAATTAGTAAGAATATCGTTTACGACACTTGAAAGGATACAAAAGAATCAAATCCGTTTGATGAGCAAAAGAGATGTTTACAATTATACTTATGATCGTCTATATTATAAACTAACGAACGGGGAAGCTTTTCTTCCTGAATTGTTAATTCGTTCTTTGACGAAAAGTAAGCGAAAACACAAATACGTGACGAATCAATTTATCATGAATATGCTATTGTGGAACTTCCACTTTGACAAATACTTTTCAATCGTTCTAATTGAACTTTCTTTGAATAATACAGGTCTCTTGGATACGCAAACAGGATTATCATCTATTAACAGTTGGTCCGACCACATACAATGCTGATGATCGTTTTTTAGTTGAACATGTACGACATTTACAAAATTGGGGACTCCTTATCAAGTACGTCCAGCCCTCAGATGCCGGTTTCTACGAGTGCCAAGTGTCGACGCATCCACCAACCAGCATTCTGATCGAACTAAAGGTTACTAGTAAGTATTTCTTATTTATCTCCCACGAGTCGCGTTTATGTTGAGAGACTGCCAACTGGACGTTATTAATAATTTTCAAAGCTCTTAGATAGGGTAGTGGCTCTGTGATTGTACAATATTGTCTGGGTCGGTGGTCGTTACAAATTATTAATTTAGGAGTATTTAGCGTCCAAATTCAATAGCAAAACCTCAAACCACACCGACGAATATCAAACATGAATTAATAATCAATGACAATATTGATCAGCTGTTGTGATAGATTTTATTAGAAAATAAACAAATACAATTATTGATGGAACCTGTCATTTCTAGAGGCTTTAGCGGAGATCAAAGGCGCTCCCGATTTGTATATACGAGCTGGCTCGGTATTGCGTCTAGTCTGCACGTTGAGGCATACGATTGAACCACCAGCTTTTGTGTTTTGGTACCACGAACAAAGAATGATCAATTACGATCCAGGTGTAACAGTAAAAGGAAGCCGTAGATCCAGTGTCCTGCTATTGCAGGACGCTGATAAAAGCCACAGTGGTAACTATACATGCAGTCCATCGAATACGGTGCCAGCATCAATCAACGTTCACGTTTTGAATGCAACCGCAGGTAATAAGAATTTTTTTTTATATTAAAAATAAACGAGACAAAACTGTACAAATGATCTAATAGTGCTAGCAAGTAGATCTATGACAGTCTGTTTAACAAAAGCCTCCATATATTTTATCCGGTTCTTTTTTATGATGCCATTGTCGACAAATTACTGATATTGCTTTATGTAGCGCATAAACGTTAATAGTGCGTAATAAACGACATAATCATCCGGTGACATAACGTAGCCCTTCTCTAATTAGCTTAGTTTCCATTTTTAAGATCGCTCTAACTGGGATTTATGTCGTTTGAAATTTCAGTCATTTGTTAGATGAGAGAATATCATCTAATTGAAATTGAGTGGAATTTCGTCTTTTATTTCCAACTATGCTAGAATACGTCTCAATTTTATAGCACTTTTTTTTCTACTTCAATTCACAAACAAGCGAGATATCAGAGATGAAACTCATAGCTGGGACATTCTGTGTATGAGGATTATCTACCTGAAATTTACCACTTTCTATTTTAAAAAAACAAATCTCTGTCCTTATTAAACAGAGGAAATATTTCGGTTTTGATTGTTATTCAGCAATTCAAAAAAAGGGACTCTACGAGATGCAAAAGGCCCCGTTTTTCAATGTCTTTTCACTTATCAGACAAAATCAGCAAGTCTTCTGCATTTATCAATGCAGTCCTTTTTAATCCTCTTATGGATCGAACTTGAACAATGCAAGTAGTTGGTTTGCTCTTTGGCGCCACTGATAATTTCGCCTACATACCCAATAAGACGAATAAAATTAGCATGATTTTTTATCCAATGCTCAGTGCCTTCATAAGATCTTCTATTTTTATCATTATGTTCCTAATTTCAAAGCACCACCGACTCGCAAAGAAACGATTCAGTTTCTAGGCTTATTCCATTCTCTCTTTTAAAACTGACCGAAAAAATGAATTATATGTAATTCACTAATTAGAACAATATTTGAGGGCTTTTCTGAGTAAAAAGCAGGGGTTTCAATAGAACGATCAAACGAACTTACCTGTACGTGAAGTTCGATCTTTATTATTTGAGAATGTCGCTCGACATTATTACAAATACAGAGCCGTCTACTGTCGGTCTAATCCACACAATTTTAGAGTATTTTAAAATTTTCCGCCCCCACGTCACACCCATCACGCACCCCTGTCTCGGCGCCATCTTCATTTTTTCAGACTTCGACTTTTTTTTGGATGGGTGCCAAATTAGGGTGGGATGTAATCATCTCTAGCGACATTCTCACATAATAACGATTGAACTTCACGTACAGGTACGTTCGTTTGATCGTTCTATTATATTTCGAATGTCGCTCTTCGAGATTACAAATGCAACCAATAGAGATAAACAAAAGAAAACAGAATTACAGTTTCTTTGGATTTTCTATTGGTGATTTTCATTCTTTATGAATGACACTCTGAATCTTAGACTACTTTATTATGGCGCCGAGACAGGGGTGTGGGATGAGTGTGACGTGGGGGCGGGAAATTTTAAAATACTCTAAAATGGTGTGGATTAGACCGACAGCAGACGGCTCTGCATTTGTAATCTCGAAGAGCGACATTCGAAATATTATCAGAGGATTTCTTATCGTAAATTGTTTGAATATCTAGTCGATTTCTCTCTTAGATAGAGGAAATATTTCGGCTTGATTCCCCTTCATTAATTAAATAAAGAGACGCTACGAGATATATAAGGCACCGCTTTCTTTTCACTGATCAAACAAAATCAGCAAGTCTTCACAAAACTGCTTATATCGATGCAGTCCTTTTTAAGTCTTTCTCGATCGAACTCGAATAATGTAAATAGTTGTTTTGCTCTTTGGCGCCTGAGATAGTTTTGCCTACACAATAATATTCACATATTCACATGATTTTCGATCCTTCGAGCGCCTCCTTAAGATCTTCTATTTTTGTCGTTATGTTCCTAATTTCAAGGTACTACCAGCTCTCAAAGAGACCATTCGGTTTCTAGGCCGATTCCAATTTGAAGTTATATTTTAAAACTGGCCCAAAGAATAATTATATGCATTTCAAGGTGTGCATTGATATTATCTTCGCATGCGATCTCTAGATTAGCTTCGTTAAGATCCTGATGTCGATACAGGTTAAAAATCTTCAAACGCAAGGATTTTGTGTGAATTACAGCGATATCGTCATTCATTCCACAAGCTTTGAATCAATAATGCTAAAAAATGGTACAGAGGTTCACATAAAGGCAAAATATTTTAACCCTAATAAATTCTTTAGTTGCTGAAACTTGTCGTTATTTCACAAATATTGGATTGTTTATTTATATATACGAAAAAAAACATCATAATATAAATGTCGCGGCTGAAAATTCGTAATAGCACCGTAAAAACAACACGATAATCTCCAGAGATTAGGTAAACTTTGCGATTAATTGAAGTTTCTAATTGCCACGTACTGTTCGAACGAAGACATTAAGTTTTACTATCAAAATAGCCGTCAATTAATTAACGTTGAAAAGGGCATAAAAAAATAGAGTAAAGTTAATGGATTTAACATTGCCAGAAATGGTGAAATTAGGGAGTACAATTTCCAGTTTTCAATAAACTTTTACGGTAAGTAAAGTATATTACCTCTGTAATACTTGAGAAATTGGATTTTACAATTGGTTTTCTTCGCCTGAAAACCATCCATTAAAACAGCAACAATTTCCACTACAAGTTTTCTATAGAACTACAAAATCAACGAACAACACCGATATTCTTCTGACAGATAAGTAAAAATGTAATAATTGAAAGTCAAACAGAAACTCATAAAGAACTTTTCAAGTTAATTTGAAAAATCTAATTCTAATGTGAAAAACACCTCCCATTAAATGGAAATACTGAATTTATCGCACATTACGGGTGGAGCTCGTAGCTTATCAGTTAATTTTTTTGTACATGAAACAAATCGTTTAAATATACAGGTGGGAAGATTCAATTTATAAATTTCATTAATTTATTGACGAAATTGAATTTGGTCTTTTCTTTAATGTGTCGGAAAAGTTTTGGCGAAACATTTATTTTGAGTAAATCTTTGGAGTTGTATAGGTCAAACTCTACAACTACAACTTTTACTAAATAAAATTATTCATGTGTTGATGTTTTTACACAAAAACATAACACATGAAATATAAATTAGAGTGTCTTTATCTCGATGTAATCCACTTTTAATTAACGCTTAATCTTCTATAATGTTAATTGAAATGTTATAGTAGGGAAGCCCAAGCGGGAATTCGGGGATTTAATCAAGCGCGTCAGATTAATATAAGGGGGGATACCTTGCACCCTGTTAAGTACCTCCACCATATATGAGCCCTATATATATGGCCGACAGCCTAGGGCAGCCGATCAGATTAGTAAAAAAAAGTTGATCATTAGACATAGTCGAGCGCGTCAGATTAAGGTAAGGTGAGTTAATTACATGGTCAAAAGTGTGCATTAAAATATTCTGACGATTTTAACTTGACGTAAGGGAGTGGGAGGGCTACAAACTTGCAAAAAAAAAGTCATTTCGACATTCTCGAGCGTGGTCAAATTTTTTTCTGTTTAGAAGGAAATAATTCAAGGATAACGGAAAAAATATAATCTGACGATTTCCATAAGCCGAAGTAACAAAAATGCTCAATAAAATTTAGTTGGAGCAGTTGGAACGAAACCCTTATTCCAAGTACCATTTGCTGTATGTCTTCAATATTTGATGAATTATCGAACTGATTTTTAAATATTATCAACAATAAACAAAAAAAAAATTAAAAAAAAATAAACACTAACTTCACAGGTCGCGGTATCTCTAATAGTAGGGGAGCCTCGAAGGCTAAATGGGGATTTTCTCGAGCGTCGTTGAGACTTATGGAATGTGATGATTAGATGATGGGAACAAAAAAATATTATATGATTTTAACGGTGGGGGGAGCGTCGAAGACCGTCGACAAAAATGTAGAAAAAAACTGTTACATAGAAATATTCGAGCGCGTCAGATATTGATATTGCGTATATCCCACGTACCTCTGATCATGGAAATATGTTAATCTACCGGTTTGCATGGCGAGGATGGCCGTATGAAGGGTGAAAAATCGAAAAAAAAAACTCAAGCTCGTCACATATTTAGAGGGGGTGTAAATGACCATAAAAGAAGCTACGATTCAAAATTCTGACGATTCTGACGTAATGCAAGCTCGCGGTGGCTTTTCGAACATGAAGAAAAAAATAGTCATTTTGAAATACTCGAGCGCATCAGATTTTCAAACTAAGGGTTCAGTTTGATGTCCGAGACGTGCTGATCCATAATCTGATCATTTAGAGAAGGAGTTTTTAATTCTGACAAGTTGAAAAAAATTTTATTCATTTTTTAACACTGATTTTTTTCTGAAAAAAATGCATGGAAAATAGCATGGAAGTGCTCGCGAAACTGTTAGGCCAAGCTTTTTTGTTATAGATGAAATTGATGATCAAATCGAACCAGAGGAAGAAGATGATTCAACGACTGAAGAGGAAGATTAAAAAAAATTGTAAAAAATATATATTTTTGTTTGAAAAAAAATTAGTTTTTATTACTTCCATGCTATTTTCCATGCATTTCTTTCAGAAAAAAATCAGTGTTAAAAAAAATAAAAAATATGAATAAAATTTTTTTCAACTTGTCAGAATAAGAAAACTCCTTCTCTAAATGATCAGATTATGGATCAGCACGTTTCGGACATCAAACTGAACCCTCAGTTTGAAAATCTGACGCGCTCGAGTATGTCAAAATGACTATTTTTTTCTGCATGTTCAAAAAGCCACCGCGAGCTTGCGTTACGTCAAAATCGTCAGAATTTTGAATCGTAGCTTCCTTTAGAGTCACTTAACACCCCCTCTAAATATCTGACGAGCCCTTTTCTACCCTTTCATACCGCCACCCTCACCATGCAAACCGTCAGATTAACATATTTCCGTTATCAGAGGTACGAGGGATATACGCCATATCAATATCTGACGCGCTCGAATATGTCTATGTGACAGTTTTTTTTTACATTTTTGAAAGTCTGTCGACGCTCCCCCCACCGTTAAAAGGGTATACATCATATAACATTTTTTTCTTCCCATCATCTAATTATCATATTCCATAAGTCTCAACGACGCTCGAGAAAATCCACATTTAGCCTTCGGGCCTCCCCTACTATTATGTTCAGAACTGCGCTCAATGGAAGCTCATGTCTGGCAATTGCGTGAAACCACACTGAGTTATACACGTTTGTTGATTGCCCTTTTATTTTAAAACTATTCCATCATCACACCATGGACGGATTAACAAATAAACATATCAGCTGGTAACCGCTTCGTCTTATTTTTTAATTCTATTGATTTTCTTACAAACGCACGAAATACATCTGTCTCTCGAATAGAATTGGAAACAAATGCTTGCCAAAAAAACATATGAGAATTTGGTAGTTGTTTTCTTTGCCTCTTTAATTTCCATTTGAATGAGAGACAGGCGAAATCCGTCCGGTGATGCGTTGGAATTCGAAATTGGTTCATATGGAAATATGTGGAATAAATATGAAGGGAAATATTGAATTTTTCTAATTAATTTCAATATGAATTGTATCATCTCGAGTGTGCAATATGTTTCCTTATAAATTACAGAAGAGAAGCCGGCTGCCATGCAACACGCCAACACCAGCTCATCATCATTTGCTTGTTCTCTAGTGAAAAACATCGTAATCTTGATTGTTATTTCACTGTTTCTACCAACAACGTGATGGCGATTACTGCAGACTTGACGTGATTTCAAAAAAATAAATAAAGTGATAAATGGTGTTGTTGTTTTCGTAGCAAAATATTAACACAACATTGTAAATTTGTAAATAATCGATTTATAAAAGTTTTAAATTAAAATAATAAAGTATTATGATGTATTTAATGCCAAATACTTCCGTGTAAACAGTGTCAAAGAATCTGATTTTATTTTTATTGAATAAATAAAATTTATCAACATTTTTATTGGATTTCTAACCCACACAATCCAAACATTTCGTGTATAGTGTATTGGTTTGTTAACTGCCAGTCGTTTAATCCATATCGTGATATTCCGAAATTATCAAGCCTCGTTCCTATTTTATTATGATTGATCTTGTCAGGTCACAGGGTAAAGACACGTTCCGTCCAGGTTCAATGACTGATTGCTAGATTTAATAAAATCCAACGTATTCATGAAATATTATTATCGTAAGAAGGAGACACAAGAAAAGACGAACGAATTCATTTCGTCAATCACGTAAACTGCAGAACAAAAATAATTTTTAAACTACCTTCTCCCCGGCTTTATCTTTGCGTTAGAATTCTTCTAAATTTAGGCCAAGCAATATGTGGCAATTTCCATTCAGATGGAGTTTAGCAAACCAACTGATATTTTTTCCAATTTCGTCCACAACCATCTGTGCAGTTCAGAAACAATTTTTGTCTTATAAACTTCTTGTGCGGTATTTTTATTGACATAGGCACACATCGCCCGGTCTATAAGCAATCGTTGCAAATTTTCAAACAAAGTTGTTTTTGAAGGCACAATAAAACTGATCACAAATTATTGATTGATTTGTGATAACGTAATTTGCAATTCTTTTCAAGGTCCGCCAACAATAACATATTAAGCATCTAAAGAGCTTTTTGTTCATTTATGAGCTTTTTTGAAATTCAAATCGGATTTGTATGCCAAAAAACTATTGTTTTTAATTACAAATAAAATACACAGACCTAACGCTGGCAATTATTTTGTGTGTTACTGGATATTGGCTTGGAATATTAGTCAAACAAAAACTGATGACAATCATTTTGTTTATTTCATTTGATAACTTTGTTACAAATTAAAGCACATATGTGGTCTGAATACGGTAAATCTACGTAGAAATGTTCTCGAAAAGTTATTGCCGAAAATGCTACATCTCCATTTTGGTACGGTTACCGTTTGTTAAACCTTGTGACAATTTTCGTTGGTTGTGTGGTCGACGAACGATTTCAACAAGCGTATTCATGAGTATTCATTTAATTAAGTGAAGGCACCGATAACCGAAATGCTAGCGGTCGTATTCTACAGATTATCGAACTGATTGTCCGGTTGATGAGAGAAATCTACACGATGCCTAATTCGAAAATTGACCACAAACTACAAATCTTATCAGTGTTCATAGTTTATCATCGAATAATCGAGCAGTGAATTTATAAATAAAATTCAATAATCGTTTTGGAAAGTTTTTGTTAATAAGTTTTTCCGTTGGTAATAGCTGAACCCCCTATTGGGTAACTTGAGGCGTAATCATTGTTGATACCGTTGTATCATAGGAAAGATTATCTTGTATATAACGTACCGGTTCAAAGAAAACAACGAATATCTCTCCAAGACAAAATACATCAAGCAAATAAAGGGGCGGCTTGTTAACAAACAAGTCGACTTGAAATCCTAGGAAATTGCAATTCTTTATCTGTACCGTACTATTTAAACGTATCCACGTACAATGTCAACCCGTTTTTTATCGTCTAGAGCATTGTGCTTTTTCTGCCGCTAATTCGAACGGGAAATAGATTAAACTCCAAAATTCTTTTAAGCGAAATATGCAATTCGATAACTACTGCTTTATTTATTCGGTACAATTTACCAACTCGATTACTAAGATGTACTCTGAACCGTTTAGAAAGTTGCATAGTTGTACGTTATGTTACGAAACTACGCAGTGATACAATCACGATTTATTTATAACTAGCTGCACCCGCGACTTTGTCCGCGCAGATTATCGTCATGGTACAGATTTAAAAAATGACTGCTGAATAAATATATGCTTGACAAATAATTTAACAAAATCTCCTGCTTATAATCAGTCATTGTCATCAAAATATAAAAATAAATTTTTCAGAAGTACTACCCAGTGAACACAATTATGTAAAACTGACATCAGAATTACGTCATGCTACGTCATGATTTACGTAAGATGTAAGTCATATATGAGTCATATATGAGTCATAATTTCCCACTTCTTGACGTAAGATTTTTACGTAATATATATGATGTAAATATGACCTCCGATTGACTTAACTGACATTAAGCAGACATAACAATGATCTCATGTAGTACGCAAAACGCGTATTCTACGTTTAGTGTACATCCGAGAGATTTGTTTTAGTCTGGCTCCAGCAACCATGGAACGGTATAACGACAAGGAACGCGCGTTTTGCGTAGAACAGTATTTTCGAAGTGATTCGGTCGTAACAGTGCAAAGACAGGTCCGGAAAACATTCAAAGTTACTCGGTGTAAACCTGTACCAAGCGGCAATTCAATTTTGAAGTGGGTGAAAAACTTTCGTGAGACGGCTACTGCAACAGATAAAGAACGTACCGGCCAGAAAAAAAGAGGTTCGTACACCTGTAAACATTGATCGAGTTCGGGCAGCTCTCATTAACAGTCCTAGACTGTGGAGGGAATCTGTGCGCTGTATATTGGTGGAAGACTTGGGATTTCATCCTTATAAACTTATAATTACCCAGGAATTGAAAATTACCGACCATGCGCAACGAAAAAGTTTTGCTGAAACGATGCTGCAAAAAATCGAAAATGAAGAGATCGATTTAAACAATCTGTTAATGAGCGATGAAGCTCATTTTGAATTATCCGGCTCGGTAAGTAAACAAAACTGGCGCTTCTGGTCACAATCTAACCCTAACGCGTTTGAACAAAAGCCGTTACATAGCCAGCGAGTAACCGTTTAGGCCGGAGTAGCGAAGTGGGGAATAATCGGTCCTTATTTTTTCCCCGCTACCGTGAACGGAACGCGCTATATCGAGATGTTAAACTCGTTTCTTCTCCCCTCGCTGCGTCGACGTCTGAGTCGTACGTGGTTCCAACAGGATGGCGCTACTTGTCATTGTTCGAAAGAAACGCTCGCAGTACTGCAGAAAACGTTTGGTAGCCGAATATTGTCGCGTCGCACGATTTTCGCCTGGCCGCTGCACTCGCCCGATTTAACGGCTCCAGATTTTTTTCTATGGGGTAATCTTAAAAGTCGCGTTTACGACACACGTCCACGAGATTTAGAAGTGCTGAAGACTCGGATTTCGAAGAAATTACAAAAATTAAGCGCCCCATGCTCGAAAGAGTCTTCGAAAATTTCGTAAAAAGACTAATAGAATGTGTAGTTCAAAATGGCGGTCATTTGAATGACATTGTGTTTCACAAATCAATATAAATTAATCTCTCGTATTTGTATTTTAAAATAAATTTTGATTCAAAAATTTTCGTTGGGTAGTTTTTGAGTTATTGAAAAAAGAAAACCATCCATCTTCTCTGGATCATCCTGTACTACGTAAATGACTTATGACCTCTGTGTGATCTATGTATGATGTCATATTAAAGCCATGTTGTCACTGGCTATTTTGTTACTCTACTTTTATTACAATACAATAATTAGTTTATACATTTTTTTACACCTTTTATTTATAATAATCCTAATCTTTTTGGCATTTAAAGAGAATTTGTGGTAAGTGAAATTTGAACACTACATATAAATATAAAAATTAATAAATTTCGTATGAAATTTCACTTACCGGCTTAATACATAGTATATAAATAAGAGCATCGCTTTTGTATGTAAGAGAATGCCCTGAAGTTGAGGTTTAAGTATGACGTTATTATTATTATATCACTTTCACGTCAGAATATGACTTGTAATTTATGTAATTCTATGATCTCTGTGACATATCTATGACGTCATATGGAGGTAATGTGTTCACTGGGTAATACGTCAAGATAAGATATAAGAAGGTAGTTCTTTTGTGTCGCACAAAGCTAGAATTTTATTGCGATTATAGTTTGATTAGTTTATTCTGATTAATGCAGTAATATTCTATTTTTATTGTATATTAACAGTGTCATTAAGCGTGTTAGTTGTGTTCTATTATACAGTATGTCCACGGATCGAGTTCCAAAGAGGAAAAACTTTTTTATTTTGCGTTTTACAAGAAAAATGTATTCTTGATAAAAGTTTTTGCTTGTCCGGAAACGGCCAATTCAGTTTTAACCTTTTCAAATTTAGTTTTAGTTTCAGATAAAAATCTAAAATTGTTCGTTTCAGTTGAAAATTTTTCTAAGTCCCAAAAAGTAAGTTTGCGTTGTCATGGTAATTGCCTTTATTTATTTATTTTTTATTGTTAAAAATGTTGTCAAAAAACCAACGCATTTACCTAAAAAAAAACTTTTGATTAAATTCTTCGAGAACTCGACGGATCGAATTATTACCTTTGCCATAGCACTGAATTAGGTAAATGCGTTGGTTTTTCAACTGAAACGAACAGTTTTAGATTTTTCTCTGAAACTAAAAGAAAATTTGAAAAGGTTAAAACCGAATTGGCCGTTTCGGGACAAGCAAAAACTTTTATCAAGAATACATTTTTCTTGTAAAACGCAAAATAAAAAAGTTTTTCCTCTTTTTAACTCGGTCCGTGGACATACTGTAGAACTACAAATAAACGAAAGTTGTATATAGGAAAAGCTAACCGAATTCTTTGAATATAGTGATAGTCCAGATCACAATTACTAAATTTTTATAAATAGGTGTCTATAGAAATGCGACTCTGTCTCTAAACACGATACTTTTAATTTACCTTGACACATTTCATGACAATGAGATTTATGTTCGAATAGAATTTCATATAATCTCCTGATTTTTGTATTCAGCTTGTTAATAGGTATTATGAATGGTGGTAGTATATTTTATCTTATTTATAAGCTAGTCTATCTTCTTTTATACATTTATTTTCTGCTAGCAGAGTTATTTAAAGATATTATCTTGTTGTTATTAACAGCAGGTCATATATTCCTGCTGAACAACCATATACCATAAAATAACAAATGACCGTTCAGTTGTTATATTGTGTTTTGAAAGTGGAATAAAAAGACCAATCTAGATAATGTATGTCTATATTGTTCATAAATATTTCACAAATTTGTTTATAAGCATAATGGCAATTTTATAATTTGCGAAAAAAAGTTGAAGGTTCTTGCCAACAATCGCTCTTCGAGAGAGGACAAAATTTATTACAATTAAACTACCCACAACGTGTTCTGTGAAAGCATATTATATGAGACTCGGAACAAAAAAAAGTTACGTTCCTGTTCTTAAAGCTAGCTTGCCTAATGTACTCATTTTGACTACTCTTAAATTTCAGTTAGAAAAAAAATATATATAAATGCTGTTGCTCAGTAAGCTAAAAGTAGTACTTTTTATTCTTATCTCTGTGCAGTGATAATTGTTCTAACAAATTAAATGTAATTGTTTATTTTATATCACTTACGCCCTAAATTCATGAGAAAAGGTCGAACAGAAGTCATTTATTGAAAAAGCTAACGCACCTAAGTGAAGAGTATCCCAATATTGAATCAGATCCAATAAGTTCTGTACTATCATCTGAAGATGAATGCAAAGTTATTTATCTGTAATTGAAGACAGCGAAGAAGAATTGTCCACTGCTGATGGCAATGAAAATGTTCTCAATATGCTCATAATGTGAATTATTCTAGACTCTGATGAAGAAACTGGAAAAACCTTCCAAGTGGTATTCCTGAAAGATTACTAGTTACTTATATTTTCAAGCATGTGAAAGGAACAACAAGCTACGTAAATATAAATATTATGGCAGATAATGTTATTAATGTACTTTTGTTGATAATAGATATTATGAAACATATAACCACATAAGAAGGTCGCCGAATTTGGTAGAAGGATTAGACAATATCATTATTGGAAATTTGTACATTTATTGGGTTTTTACAGCCACGACCATAGTCGTGGAGGCAAAAATTTAAAATCAAGTTATTTTTGGTCAGCAAAGTGAAGAAAAGTGAAGAAACATGAAGAACGACCATCGTCAACGATTCTGATTGAATACGATGTTCGGAGACTTGCCCAGCTATATACAGGATGCGGAAGAAAAATTACGACCGATAACTTTTTTACTAGCGTGTCGTTAACGATACAATTGTTGGCTAAAAAGCAAAATCAGTTGGAACCACTAGATGAAACAAAAAGGAACTACTAAATGCCGTCAAACAAAAGAAGGATAGCATGCCTCCTATTTCCACTGTGCTGTATAAATCAAGAAATAGTGCTCTTACTATATATAAAAGCAAACCAAATAAAGGAATGTCGGTTCTAAGTAAAAATTTGTGAAAATTTATAAAAGTAATAAAAAGTTTCTGGCGGAATCTATAAAGTGTTATCAACTGACCAGATAATATGCAGTAAAGGCTAGTTCTTGTAGATGGCCACTGCAAATATTTTTCAATATTTTAGATTTGACAGCTATAAATGCTTGGATAAAAAACACGACAGGAATACAAAGCAATGAAAGGAGTTCTTGTTTCAATAAGCAGAACAGCTTTCCATCGAATATAGAAATGCAAGACAGGCAATTTTACCAGAACTTGAGGACCCACAAAGGTCAGCGCAACATCATCAAATGCAACACATCTTAACAAACGCAGAATTTGTCAAGTACGACGTTGCTGCTATAACAAAACAACCAATATTTGTGAAAAATGTTAAACGCATGTTTGCGGAAAATGTACGCATGAAAAAATTTTCACTCTCATTTGCAAAAATTGTTTAAATAATAATACATAAAGTTCTTTTATCTTTATTATGTAATATTGTTTAATAACATATTATACAATTTTTATTAATATAAAAAAATATTAAAAAATAATTTTAAATAAAATTCTTTCCGTATTAGTTATTCTTTCACTTTCATTTTGACTGTATTTGGGCAATATAGGTACATACTAAGTTTCATCCTTTCTACTGTTGCTTTCATTTCAATGCCGGTGTTTGATTTTTTACAAACTGCAGAAAATCGTAATTGAGTTTAATCTCAATCGTAAATGAGTGAAATTGAATTTTGTGTAAAACATGCACCGCTTATTGATAAAATAGAATTGGACTGGCATAATTAAACAGTTATAAGGACTTATCAGGGAACATCCCAGACTCACAATTACACTTTTGGTACAAACGGTTATACGTAAGGAATAATGATATGATCCGTATCGATTTTGTGACTATTACTGAATTGCGCTTTGAAAACCGATTCAATGAGCCCATATAAAGTGAACTATTTGCTATTTCTTATTACGCTAAAGAAGGTAAACAAAACTAATTTCTTAAATTGACGTAGTCCGTTAATTAGATGTAATTATGTGGTTTCAGTGGGAAAGCTCGTGTTGCCAACGAAGTGACAATATAACTATCTGAAAACGTTCAGTGTGTCTCAAAATTTCTGGTTGAAAACTGTATTTCCGACGAAAGACGTTACAATACATCGCAAAATTATAGATTTTATGAATTTAATCTCCACTAGTATGCAAAATGGTGGAGGCGCCGGGTGAATCGTACTTTCCTATTTTCTTCTTGAGGAGCACATGGGAAATTTTTACAGTATTAATTGCAGGTGATTGCTTTCCTAATATCAAGTAATTTTCGAGATATTATATGATGTTTAGGCATTTTTGAAAATGGCTAGAAAACACATCGTGTCGTATAGTCTACTTCCTCATTTACTATCCCATTTCAATTCACAAATAAGCACGTCATTTGATATGAAACTGTTAGCAGGGACACCCAGTAAAATGAAGAACGTCAAATCAGTACTAGAACAATTGATAGGCATTTTAGGTTGATGAAAGCGATGATAAAGGGGGAATTGAACCTTCAAAATTGATTTCGTTCGATACGGCACCAGAATTGTGACTAACAATAAGAAAAGTTTCGTTCGGCACAGTTTTATGGGAAATTTAGGGTAGTCGGTAAGAGGTACAACTGTACAGTTTACACAATATTCTCGACTTCCTGTTGTGATTTTCCGCTTTATAAATGTATGATTGCTCACATTTGATCAATCGTCGATTCGCGTATCGCTATGAATATCCGTATGCATTTATTTGGTACTAGCTGTTACCCGGCATGCGTTTCAATGTCTTTAAATGTGCAGCATTTTATTGAACACGAATAAATCAGATTTCCCAATGTGTGAGCACGTCACATGTAAATGTCCAAGCGAGAAGCACGAAATTTTCCAAATTTAGGCCACGCATTTGTAGGGATTGTCTCAGTTGAATGTGAAATTTACAAAACGTTTAAAACTCGAGTATTATATCTGTTCGAATCATTGTGATACATGTCAAATGTACATCTTCTCCAAATTTTCTATTTAAAAGTGTAACTTTGATGATATTGTTTGGCACACTTTTTATTTGCTTCTCATTGCCCGTCCGTTTGAAATGAACGGATATGAGGTCGGAATGTCTTTTTCTTTTGCCCTTTAGATGTATATGGATCAATCAAATATTTTTCGTTTTATTGGCACAATTTATTTGCTTATTATAACTTTTTGCAAGCAATGATTTTTGAAAATTCGCCCCCTAAGGAGGTTAAAGAGTGCATTAAAGTTCATTAGTTCGAACACGCTAAAATCTAGGTGTTTTTGAAAATATGACTGGTATAAGTCATTTTATAATGCAATGACCAGTACCAGCTTTAGGGGAGAGTGAGGTTGGGCGACGGCCCGGGGCGGCTAATAAAGAAGGGCCGCAGACATCCAATTATTAAAGGACCTAAAAAAAATCTGCAAAATTTCACTGATGTACTCTGACACAATTTTGAAAAATAAGTGGAATTATATATATTTTTATTGAGCGAGCAGGACGCCAAAATAAATCTCGCTTGAGGGGTCAGATTTGCTAAAGCCGGCCCTGGCAATAACTAATACCAAAGAATGATACATACAGAAAATTTGAAGTTAACCGTAAGATTTGACAATTTAGCTGTGAAAAGTTTATTCTTCTTGTTAGTTGGGAAATTTGGGGAACACTTCATTCAACATCTATATGTTTTCGCACATGAGTTGTCATAAACCAAAACATATGAAAATTATTTCGGTGTGTGAAATCATATGTTTTTTAAGATTCATCTTCACATTGTTAAGTTTTCTTAAGAGTTTAGTATGAGTTTGTTTTACAGTGAAGATATCCTTACTTCTAGAAAATGCTAAGAAGCAAAATTTGTGCTGGCGTTCTTTTGACGTTGTTGTTATTATTGTTACAAAAAAAGAAAAATAAAGAAAAATTACATCTAAAATGGATGAAAAAACGACGAAGAAAAAGATAAATTTGGTTATTTTCTTTTCTTAATGTTGTTTACTTTGGTCAACCTTCAAGTTCTTATACATTGGCGGGAATCTCAAAACATCTTTTTGATCATTCAACAATTTTTCATTCTCTTTAGTCGCTCTGTCTATCTCATATGCCTCCAGCAAGTCTAGATCCTTCTGATTATGTGATATTTTAATATGTTCAGTATCTATCTTATGTCCACAATCTTATGAACACAACGCAATACGCAATATAATCGCAAATCTAAATGACCTATGTAACCTCACTTTATTTAAAAAAGTGCGCCAAATTCCATATGCACATACAAATCTCTTGTGTTTTCTCACATGAGTCCATATGTTTTTCTATGTTTGTAGATATGTTTTCTCTTTACAGTGGTCAGCTATGAGAAATCATATAGTGTGAACAGTTAAAAAGTGGTCTTGTGACAAAACATAGAGAAGTCATATGCGAAAACATAGAGATGTAAAGCGGCTTTTATATTTAGGATGAATGGGAGGTACAATCGGAAAAAAAGTACGAAAAATTTTCACAAAATCTATGTCTTTCAATATCTTTTAAAATAAAGTATTTAAATGAAATATTTTTTTTTCACATGTTTGTTTTTTATATCACATTTCGAATACAATCAAAAATTGTTTAAATTTCATTCAATTTTAAATGAAATTTCCAATTATTGTTAGGATCATATGAAAATTTTTGTTTGTGAGTGTACCTTGAATTCAACTTGACAAAATAAAATACATTAATTTTTTATACCAGAAATTATCGATACAAAGTATCTTATTGTACTTACAAAAAAATTAGAGACCAGATATATACTCCCAAAAGTTATAAATTTTATTTTATTTAAAATAATTAATTAAAATCAATTTTATTTTTATACGGTACAGCGTGACAACACCGCAAAATATTAGCAGTTGGTAGTTGTCATCTATGGTTGTCTGATTGTCATCTATAATATATTAGCGATTTCCCATTCATTCACTCACTGACTCATCACGATATCTTAGAAACTATCCGCCCGATTGACTTCAACTTTGGCACATATATTCTTTAGGCAATGTAGACGCTCACTGTGAAAGGATTTTTGAAAATTCAACCCCTAAGGGGGTTAAATCGGGCATTAAAGTTTTAATATGTTGGAATAAAGGCGGCTGTAGAAATAAGTTTTGACAAGCGATAACCCGTCTGCTGTATCGCTGGCGGCCATTAGAAATAAGTTTGGATACATAATTTAGCGATTTAGCAGTTTCATTTTCAAACGAGTGCAGATTAATTAAAAAAAGTAATATTTATATATCATAATAGTCACATTAATGTTAATAAATTTAATGTCTCTATTCAACTTGTACTGTTTTATATTTACGTTTGAATTTACGCGGTAACATATGTTGCGAGGTTGCCACGTTTCTCTGGTGAATCACACTAGCCATTCAATAGTATCATACATATCACTCATATTTATTATTTTTCTCAATAAATAATATTGAAACCAGTGCATATTAATCGCTTATATGCTTCTTGAATATTTAATCTATTAGTTTACAAATTTACAAATTTTTCTAATTATTCCTTCACTACTATTTTTTAACGTGATTTGGCCGAATGGTGCATTTTCCATTTAAGTACGTGTAAATTTGCAATAACTAAAAAATGTTATAACTTTTAAACGGTGTTGTAAAAAAATTTCTAATTTTTTCAGACGCTTCAGGAAACTTATCGGAATAATATATTTTTTTTTCAGCCTATTCTCATTATTTTCAATATATCGACAAATCATCCTAATACAGGGATAATTTTGAGTTTAATGTTTTAAATGTCAAAATTACTAGAATTTTAAATATAAAATATTAAAGGTGGTCCTACACCAACTGACAATTAGATGTCCTTGATATCCAAGAATTTTTGTTCGCAGATTGGATTTCTCATTTCATGTTCTATAATATCAAAATCTAAAGACTTGGGGAGTATCTATGTTTGGAAGCATCTGTGCATTCAGCTGCATAATTATTGACACATAAGATGTCAAAATTTCGCAGTGCAATTGTAAATATCATATTTTATATATTATTTACTGTTACTTAGTAGCCGAAATGTCACCGATTGCATTTGTTTCAATTTAATTCTGCCCTTGATATACACTCATACGCAGAATACACAGAAATTAATGATTGCAGAATGATGGATTTATTTCAAAAACCTTGCCGGCCATGTGAACAACGACTCACCAAAGTTTCATCGCATTCGGATGAATGGTTTACAAAAGCATAAAGGACAAACATACATACATATATACAAATAAACATTCATTTTTATATGTATAGAGATATACCGGGTGTTTTTTCTAAATAGGGACAGCTGCGGATCTCCCATTAGCCGTCAACTAAGAGAAATAAAAGTCCCAAGAAGGAAGGGGTCCTTCTTATATCGTCAGATGTACACGCTGTATGTCAATTTTAAACAAATTTTTACAAATGATCGAGTTATGGTGAATTTCAGATGTCGAAAGTTGCTAGTTACAGAGATGCGCTACTACTTAATCTTTGTTGTACTCAAATAGGGCACAATTGCGGGACTATCGTTTTATTTCTAAGAAGATCAAATCAGAATGCTGCTTCCACGACTCGGAAATTTCAAGATTTATATCAAACATAACAGCCAAGCATTTCCACGGCACACTAAAAGTATATTTACCTAATATTATTTTAAAACATGAAACAATACTCTTTTACAAACACAAAAGACCTCTCTCTGAGATCTATTATATCTTTCAAGCTCCCAGTTGTATCCTGTATGATGGTTGGTGTATAAGCTCATTTCTTAGTAACGTTCCACTTCCCCGACAACTTTGTGTATATTATGTATTGTCTTTAATAAGTCCACATATTTCCGTCAACGATAAATTTATCAAGATTTTGTCTGATTTTATTTAATTATTTAAACGGATTGAAGTTTTTCTTAATGATGGCATTTATCCATAAATCTCATATTACACCGCCACATAATGTTACGATTAGTTGTTTGATTTATAATCATTTTGTCTTGCACAGTTACATTTGTTATTGTTGCAGAAAAGTGAATTTCAAAAGTCATTCATTTTGTAAAAATTATATAGGAAATTAATTTTCTGATGTTTTTAATTCAAAAACGGATCGTATTATTTTGAATTATAATCTGTGATAAACGTCAACAATTTTTCTTGTAAAAAAAATGAGAAAAATATCTACATGGTGTATATGTGTGCCTGTTTCACTTAATTCGTCTGCTTTTAATCAATAGAATATCAAACTGACAACACGGAAACATTCACACTAGTTAATTAAAATTTACTTGTTCTATAGAGATCGATAATGGATAGTACAAACGAATTATTAGTAGTTTTAATGCAAATTGTCAATTTCTAACAGATTACTATGAAGAAATCGATTGGTAATTCTCATTTGTTACATGTTAATACAATAGATGTCCGTTCAAATAAAAACATATTTTCCTAAAAGAAATGTACGATCCATTTTGATCAAGTATTCATGCAATCATTTCGAATGGAATTGTCTGTAGCGTTCATTGTTAAAACACAACCCGTAATGATAATTCCCTGTTCGAATTGTATTGATAATAAAGTATTAATTTGACGGAAACGTTTGGTGAAAGAATAATAGAAGGGAATGATGTTGAATCGAACAAATACTGCTGATACAATAGCAATACAACAAAATGTATGAAATTGTAACGAATTGCAGTACAATGTATCAAATATTAATTCTACATCCACTACATATGTGCTCTATATATTGAAAGCTTTGATAGATTTCATCTATATCATAACCAAAAACCCCTCACAATTAATCATCGTTGGAGGCAAATTTGTCAGCAACAGAATCGATAAACGCAAAATTTCGATAATATTGCAAATTTTTGTAATCTTGTTGGTAAACAGCCATTAAGCACTGTCAGATATTGGATAGTGGTGGTGATGGTAATGTAAGCGGTTTTTACCTTTGATTTTGGAATTATTAAAATCAGTTTGTAATAGGAAATTTATTACTTACTGATTAGCTACTAAACGATTTGAAAGCTCTCGATTCTCGTGGTTTTTAATCGACACGTGAGTAGCGAGCTTACTTTGAGGGCGCCAAGAAGCTGGATTAAAAAAGCGATTTAATTATCTATGAAATCCCCATATATGCAGGCTACAAGTTGCACCTGGAGAGATCTTTTCTGTTGATAAAACACAACTTTCAGGTGCTTTGGAAAATTCACGGTTGTAAAGCATTTCCTTAGCAAATTTTCTCTGAACTTAATTAATTTTGCATCGGGTACTTAGTTTACATGGTTTTTCATTGACACACCCGTACAAAAGCATAATAGGGAGTCTGCGGTGTTGGCAATTAGAACTTTGTGCATTTTCCGCAATTACAACATGTTATAGGGAACAAAGGATGCAATTCCGAAGTTCAGGCGTGAATTCAAAACGCATTATTAACAAATGCATGACGGCTTTCAATGCTAATTTCTACTCGCGAAAAATTCGGTTCCGGAAGTCATGGAAAAGCGTGAGGGGTTGCCGTGATTCAATCGGAAAGCAAGACTTTCGAACTGAACGAGCACTCTAATGGATATGTGTTTTGTAAGCTTTAAAAGATCTGTTCTCACATTCAAGACTCGAACTATAACTTGGTGTTTATCAAAAACAATTAATTGCCTGAAATTGTAAAGTTTTCAGCACGTTTTCATCTACATTTCTTATTCAACGTTTTTATTTGTACGTTACTCGTTTTTGTATTGTCTTCTGTTCACATTCACATTATTAAAACACGCCCTGGCAACAACTTTCTCTTTATGTTTTTAATATTATTTTGATGGGGCCATGAACGTGTTGGTTGGGTGCTCTAAGTGCTAAATACTGATATTGTTATTTTGGATCCCCCAGTGCTTATGCTTAGCATTGAAGTCCCCATCTGAGATAAATTTGCAGCCAAGGGTTTGAAAATGCCTCATATATTCATTTTTTTTAATTTGTATTTAAAAGGGCAAGGATACCTAACTAGGTCATTATAATCTCTAAAAGTTGTCCAATTCTCAATGTATAAGTCCTCTTGTAACGTTCGTATCATTAATACTAATAATGAAATTACAAGCGATATAAATTGTTTGACCCGTAATGTAGACGATACTTCAACTGTGAACACGATTTCGATCAATAAGCAAAATTAACGCCACTACACCAAATAAATGATTTTGAACTAGATGAGTTAGTTTGCTAATATTATAAATAATTATAACTAAGAGGATGTAACTTAATTATCATTTTCTTCTAATGAACTGCTATTATTACGATAGAATCATTATGATTCATTCAACTAGAGAAAACAATACTTTTGTTAGGCTTTAGTAGATGGTGAAATTGATATTTGTATTAAAACTAAAAATAACTGAAATTTGCAGTTAATTAATTTTTTTTTGTTTGTGGCAAGATAGAATGGCAAATTCATTTCAAAATAGACCATCGTTTCCTATATGGTTTGATAATTTTAACTCAAACTATGGTGTTCATTTATTGTTTGCCAATGGGAATTCAAAAAGCACATCACGTACAATAGATAAATCAAATTTTGTAATAAAGCAACAATAAATTTTTTCGTAATTGAATTTTCAAATATAAATCGCACAAATTAATTAACGTTTCAATTAATAATAAAAGCGTGTAGAAATGTTTTTACGAATTAATAATGAATACAATAATATTAGGGGTTCAATTAAATCACATACTAACCGCATTTATTGTTACAGTTTTAAAACAAATATTGAATTATTCAATATTCATATAATAGTCAATCACAATGACTATTTGTTTTATAATTAGAACGTTTTCTGCACGACTTCCCTTACACAATTAGTGAGGACGATTTTTTATTGAATAGAGCTGTTAATTACTTTAATATTAAGTTGGCTCTAATAACGCATTAATTACGATAGATCTGGGATAAAATTTGCCAAAAAAATAGCGGACTTGTTATAATACGGCTCCACTGACGGCTTTGATTTATTTATAAGCTTAATCCGTCTTAATTACACGGCTAATTTAACCATCTAAGAAAACGGTATATAGAGAGGCGAAAAACGAAAAGGGAAACAATACCAGACGACGAATAAAAAACGTGAAAGATTTCGCGCACCATTTAGATTTATGTTTCTGTAAAGATATACGAGCTTCCGTGCTCACATAATAGTCGAACATTTTTTTGTCTACCGTTTTTCTACTTACAATATAAGCAGAATCAAAACAAGAACAAATGTAAAACAGTTTATTATGGTGCTTTTAAGCGTGCATTAATGCGATAGTCGATGTCTTACATTATCATTAGTACAGTCGCAATACATGCCGAACAGACCAATTGATTTTGTGATCTGAGCTTATCCGAGGACATTCATTTGACTCTAATTTAGAATTATCCACACCACCATGTTCGTTCTATTCTTGTTCAACAATAATAATGCCCAGCGAGAACGTGATAAAATAATGTTGGACAATATGAGCAGACCTGATAGCCGAGAAAAAACCAGGTGTCACGCAAAAGGATAATCGTTCCAACACCTCATTCATAGCATGTGGTGGTGAAGTAGCAGAAACACATTTTGTTTCCAATATTAATATCAAAAGTGTACGCTAAACAACGTTTTTTGATTTTACGTACTTCAAGAGAAGATTGAACGAACATTTCATTATTATTGAAGATTTTCAAATGAATTATTTTTATTTTTCTGGAGTGATTTTGGTTTTGTTGTTTTTATATTTTGATATAGACATTGTAAAGCATTAAATAAGACCAGTTCACATATATATCTTCTTAGGATTTTTATATAAAAATTGACGTCACACCTGATGATGACCATATAGGTAGAAACCGGTTGTGGAAATGAATAAATTGAGATTTTTAATTAATTATATTACACAACAAAAAAACGGAAAGAAATGGGTGACAAATAGTAAAAATATTTCCAATTCTATTTTTACGGATTTTACGAAATTGCTTTCTAGTAGGGATTTTTTTTTAATAAAAATGTTGACTTATATAATATTAATCATGGGTAGAGGGTCGACTTGATTCTATAATGTTTTACTAGCAAAAAGCACGTGAATATTTCTAATCGTAGAGCGCAGCATTTACAATATCGAGCGATCAGAGTTATTATTTCATGTTCTGTATGGCTCCAGAATTATATATTCCATATAAATAATGGATACTTGCAAAAGTACGAAATACGAATCTGTTAATCAGATACAAGATTTTAAATTATTTAAAACGAATGTATGGAATAAAAGTTAGAAAAAAAAACAAATCTTTTGGCGTCATTCTGCTGGAGTTTCTTTATAACAGTTGTAAAATATCGAATCGGGATCGAAATCCAACCGAATTGGCCATAAAACAAATAATTTCATTTATTCCAGATGGATCGTATTTTATTTGACACTATTTCTAATTTCTATTTATGTTCTCTTTAGTTGTTCTGTTGCCGAATTTCCATATTCTACCAGTTGTAGAATTTTTGCGACATTTGAGAGAGAAATTTGGTTAAACACATTGTCTGATTTTTAATTAATTAAAAATTTCTCTACTTCCGTCAAAAGATATTAACTTTTAATAACGAGCCACTTTATTCTAGCCCTAGACTTCATCAAAATTAAGTAGGAAACATTTATAGGGCTTTATTTTATTTTAACTTGTCTGCGTTTGTGTTCTATTAATTTTCAAACAGATTGGAATTATTCTGTCACGATTAACCTTCTTTGTATTAATAATGACGTCTGTGTTGATTTTTCCTATTGCCTTTTCTATAACATTCTATCGAGTAAATCCCTTGGTCATTTTATACACATAAGTGAGTGTTTTTAATCAAAGTTAAAACATTCATTATTTATCCTTTGGATATTAATATAAGACGACATAAACCAAAAAAGTAGTTATGTTTACGATGGAGCAATGATAACTTGTCCGGTTTTATTATGAAATATTCTTGGAAGTTATCGGTTTTATACAAAACTGCTCCTCTAAAGATTTGAACTATAACTGTAGAGCGGATAAAATAAAAACTGCTCAAAAAGTACACATGTCTTAGACCTTGTATCACTCTTGATGCGTTTACGATGAAGATGTGTAACCGCTGACCGGTAATCCGCCTATTAAACCTTTCCGGCTTTAATTATTAACACATCTGAACGTTAAAACAATAAGGTAAAATATCGATCAGAAGATGGTAAATTGGAACAGAAATGGATTTAGATTTAGAAAAGATGCGGCAGTAGTGATACTGTACTGTAAGAAGAATAATGCCTAATACACAAAAATTATTGACAATTCCAGTATTTTCCCAATTTTATTTGATTGATTCGACGTTGTGACGCAGCATTCTTATAATCTTGTAGCGGCAATGCAATGGCACGTGCAGAACAATCAGTCATTTTATAAAAAGGGTTTTTGCTCTTAAGCATTTAAAAAAATGCCTGAAAATGTCAGGCGAATAGTAAAACATTTTCAAAATGTTCATAGTTTTACATTCTGTCAAGTCAGTTAGTCAAAGACTAGAGCGATTCTTCTAAATGACGGATTTGACAATACGCCGCCGACATATATAGCAAGCAATACCAAACCTATTTTAGTTTATTCGTGGCATCAAATAATGGAAATACACTTTTTCAAATACCACCTACTCCTGTTATAAAGGGGTAAACCACCCTTGAAGAACTCGATTATACTATACAAGTTGGCCCATTTTCGATGGTTTTGCAGGGTATTTTCTACAAGGAGAGCTCGTACAAAATAATAGTACATTCCTGTCCTGCTTTTTCGAGACTAGTCAGATGGTGTAATTAGATTTTTGCTATGTTCTTTTGTTTTCGAGTTATTTCCGGTTTTTCATTTTTTTGAGATTTCGAAAATGCCTTATATCCCGTAGACTTTTAGAAAAGTGGATACTTTTTCTACTGTTCCTTATGTAGTTTTTAAAGCTCATTTCATTTGGCTAATTATATTTTCTCTAGCTTTCACCGTTTTTGAGTTATAACACAAACTTAGGTTTTTTTAAATGGAACATATATTTAATTTATCACTAATTAAATTGCTTATTTTTTTCTGATTCCAAACATATATAATTTGATATAGTTATTATCAAACATGCGGGAGTTATTTTGAAAATTTCGATTTCGCAAGTATTGATTACAAAAATTATACTCGAAAGGACTTTGCCTTTGCCATGAAACAAATTTTATCTATTGCAAAATAAGAAAACAAAAGAATAAATAAATAGCAACCAAAATTATAGTTCGTTGACAAGCTAAGAAACAATTGTTTCATAGCTCACTAAAGTCTTTTCGAATATGATTTCCGGAATTTTTCCCTTCGAAATCGAAATTTTTCAAATAACCCTCACATTTTTGAAAATAACTATAATAAACCATAAAAAAATAAGCAATTTAATAAGCAATAGATTAAATATTTGTTGCATTTAGAAAAACATAAGTTTGTGTTATAACTCAAAAACGGTGAAAGCTAGAGAAAATCTAATTAGCTAAATATAATCAGCTTTAAAACTTACATTGAAAACAATGAAAGAAATAGTAGATTATGTTATTAGGCGTGAAACTGGAACTTTGTGTGTTGAAGCTGACTGTAGTCTGCCGAACGCTAGTGAGGCAGACATGTCAGCTGAAGCACACAAAGACAGTTTTGCGCCGAATGACATATACTAGTTTATCTTCAAACGTCTTAATTTAACATTTTTTAATATTGAAAAGTTTTTAAAAATTAAAATTTTAACTTATCACAATATCTTGGCAGTACTGCTTCCATGGCGATGCAAAAAACAAAATTCAAACAACGAAAAAAATTAAACGCCAGTGACAGATTTTGTCATTTTGTCTGCCTAAGCTTATAAAAAAAGAAAAAAGCGCCTAGGCACACAAAATGCTATTTTTACCTTGTCATTTGAGTCACAAAATCTGTCACTTTTGTGACGTTTGAAGATAAAATGATCTTTTTTGATAGCCTACGAGATATGAGGCACTTTTGAAATCGCGAAAAAATGAAAAACCGGAAATAACTTGAAAACAAAAGAGCATAGCAAAAATCTAATGCACTTTAAATTGTTTGGTTGTTGAAAATGCCAAATAATCAACGATGATTCAGTAGGTGGTCCCAAAAAATTCCACATAATGTCATAATCTTCCGGAATCAAACCTGTATAAAAGTGGAATTTTTTGGGATCTTCTACGATTTCTTCATAGCTAAAAACTGACGTAGATAACTTTTTACGAAGTTCTGCGATCTCGTTTTGTAGTTTTTTAACAAAAATACTTTCAGTTTCAAAACAAGTTTGATTCTCTACATCAGCTTTCTTAATTTGTTCTTCAGATTGAGGTTTAGCGACTACAAATTACGTTATTAGAGATATAACCAACCTTACTAACAGTTGCTGGAACTGGATTGGGGTTTTCTTTAGTTGGACCTTTACCGCCAATAAAATGTTTTTGAATTTTTTTCTTTCTTTAAGTGGCATGTATCCACTTTTTACATCTAATCGCGTCAATATGTGGTTTCACAAATGGTATAAAAAACACATTATCTTCTGGATATCGATTATATTCCATTTGAGTAGTCTCGAAAATGTAGGACAGAAATGTACTATCCATTATTCGGTATGAGCTCTCCTTATAGGAGATACCCTGCAAAACCATCGAAAATGGGTCATCCTGTACAAGGCGGTAAAGTCGTACTTTATCCACGAGCGGAAGTTTGGCTCACGAGGCCGGAGGCCGAGTGATACAAGTCGGCGAGTGGGTAAAGGGACTTTAACAGCAAGTATTGAAAAAAAATATTACCTACATTATCCGATTTTAATAAAAATAACGTCAGTTGTTAGAGCAAAGAAAAATAAAGTTTACCTGTTTTTGAGTTTTTGACTTAATTTTTATATTTTGATGACAATGATTGATAATAAACAGGAGACTTTGTTAAATTATTTGTCAAGTATATATTTATTCAGCAACCAGTATCAAGAAATAATGCAAAAAGGACAATTTTTTTAAATCTGTACACATGACTATAATCTACGCGGACAAAGTCGCGGGTACAGCTAGTTACTAAATATATCCGTAAGTTAATTGGAAATTTATTCTATAAATCTCGGTATTGCGCCGAATTTTTATTATCCCTAAGATAAGTTCGACGCAGATTACTAGCACGTAATCCTGTTAGAAAGTCGGGCTTTTTGTTGCTTTCAATTGTCTGTTCGCCAATAAAACTAACTGATTAGAAGTTGTCGAACAACGGTAGAATTTCTCGTACTGTTCGACTAGATGAATCATGTTGAAATACAGTCAGAGTATAGAACTAATTCCAATTATTACACATACCCAAATCTACCAAAATAGTAAATATTAATAGTAATACGGCAATACTACTTTATAGTAACAACCGGCGCTTACTGGGAAACTAAACGAAATTGTTTCTACTTGGAGCAACGATTTCATTATTAAAACAAAAAATAGCAACAGGAAAGACTTGTAAAGAAATAAAATAGAAAAGTTTGATGTTTTTCAACTATAAACAAAAGATAATAATCTAACTAAAGTCTAGAAGATGAGAAGCTATTGTTAATTGTATAATTCTTTCACCGAACACGCTCCAAGTCTTATAAGAACTTATAAAAAAGTTGAGCGGTTGAGCCTTAAATTTATAGAAACGCAAGAACTTCAACTATAAAGCCTGCAGTTTTTGTTTTAGATAAAATTGCACCGCATTAACTAAATTAAACAACAAATCAATCACATTCAATGTAAATTCAAAATATTTTTACGGCTGTTGAAATAACCAGGTTTGCAGTATTAGAAACCTTTAAATTAGTGTTCATTAACTGTTTCAAACTTCAATCGAATAAACAATGTCTAATATTAATAGAAATCCCTGTTATTTCTGGACAAAATGCAAATATAAGGCTAAAGAGGACAGTCAGATAAATCCAAAGATGTTATTATTTCATGTAAAAATATTAAGATGGCAAGTTAATAGGGGGTATGGACTTCGACCTTCGTCGTGGGTATGAACTTCGACCCCAGGTCGAAAGTTTGCTTTGTTACCGGAGAGCAGGCAACCTGTAATACTGCAAGTTTTATTGTTTCTGGACAAAGGCTATTGTTTCAGATAAAAAGGTGGAAATTAAACTTTCCGTTTTTGATAATTGTTGGTACATAAATAAAGGGGAATATTCTAAATCACATACACTTTCTAGTCGTGTCTGTTCTCAAATTTAAGAGAGAAAATATAGATATCCAGTAAAATCATTTAGTCTAAATATAAACCAAAATGATTCAATATTTTTCAATGTAAAAACCGAATACCTAATTGAGGCTTTCCAGGGTAATTCCATGATAGAGGTCTTAGTGCTATCGGTCTGTAAGAGATTAAATCCGTCTTAATAATAACAGCAAAGAGACATTTCATGCGTAATATTTTTTTTTCTTCTCTGATGCTATTTAGGAGCTAACTACGTACTTAATCGTGCCATATGTTTGATTTGACGATATTGTTAGAGGCTTTCGTGGCAAAAATTTAGTTATTTCATATTCTCCAATGAGTTTATTTCCAATTTGAGAAAGATTTCTGACAATATTTTTGTAATTTTTTCCCGTTATATTCATAAATGGAAAACATATTTTTAATATCTATTCATATTATTAATCATCGTATCTCTTTTGATTGAATGTGAGAAATACAGACGGCTCCGTTGTTTGATGATAGATAGATTGAAAACAATCCAGGAAATTGCTCGATTATACTGATTGCATAGATTGTTACGTTTCAAAGATCAAAAATAATAAAGCATAGCGATTGTAGTATTTGAGAATATTCAACGTATGCAGTAATAAATGAAACAGAACATCCGGAAATGGTATACAGAATTATACCAGTAAGACCACAAAACCAATGCTTGTATTACTTACATAGAAAGCATACGTTTTCTGTACTTATGTATATACAAATACATTCATAAGCACACAGGGATGGTTTTAGAAAATTGAATAGAACAATTCTAAATACACTTTATGCTTACGTTATCACTAAAGAACCACGGTATTTTGTTTAATAAGCTTGGTTTGTAAGCGAGCTTTAGAAATGCAAACATTTTAAACAAATACAAATTGTTCTCTCACAATCACTTTTTGGTTTAATTTAGACAAATCTTTGCACTTGTAAAAGCATGAATTTATATCTAATTATTAGCTTTTACTTGAACGTGCTTACTTTAATTTATCTGATCTTGTGTAACATTTGCGATAATGCTATTTTATGTAATTTACATGATATGCATACTTTGTATATATTGTAACCATTATAGAAAATACAATTAATAGGCATATAGCGGACACGCTTACGCTTTAATACGTAAATTAACAAATGATAGCATGTACATAGTAATGTTGAATGCTCACATTTAATTTACATTTATCAATTGTAGAATAATCGAATAAGTAAACAGCATTATTGGTTTCACATGTAACATTATCACTTTTTATAATTTTGCAATATTTGGTTGAATTCATGTAACACCATTAACACGTTATCTGCAAAGAAGATAAACTACTTGTGAAAACTATAATACTTCAACATGTCAAACACATTATTGTAAGTCACTCAACAAGATAACCGATGGTTTAACGCAAACTAAATGGGGCCAATGTATGGAAGTGACAAACAGACACAAGAAGAAGGAGCAGCCAAAAACGATGGCAATTTTATTAAGAATTGAGTGGTTGTTGATAATTTTCTAAACGAGAGTCGAGTCTCGGGTGTGTTTAATATTATTTAAAATAAATTTAAACATGACGTATCGTGGAATAAACATTTGCGATACAATCCCGAGGCTACATGTTCTAATTGGTGTCCTAATTAATACATCCATGAATGAAGAGATTTGAGAGCACTAAGTAAATGGAGGGTACCATATTGTTTAGTACAGATTTGTTTAAATACATTCTCTGTCCCAAAAGTTTCTGCAATCGCTCAATAAACGCTTTTTGAAAACTCAATATTTCATAACTTTTGTATCAAATTTTGAACACATTTTCATTGTGTAAAAGTTGAATTAGGCACGATTAAGTGACAGTGCTTTTTGAGTATCTGTAAAATCAACGACAAGTTAGGTAGAACAGCCACTGAAACATTTCAGTTGCTGAAACATGTTTGTGGTGATGAAAGTTGAGGGTATCGATGAGATTGAAGATGATAAACGCTCTGGTAGACCAAAACATGCAATTGAAGACACCGGTGCAAAAGGAGACAGCTCCGTAACAGCTCCTTTTTTACATTAAGCTGACGCTCACATTTTTGCTATTTTGATGCGGCACCTGCAAGTCTTAACACGCATAGAAAACATGCTAGAAAAATTTTGTACTTGATAACGGTTGAAGATATACATCACTTATATGAATTGTAAATAAGTCCAAAGGTGTTTCATTTATGTTAATGTTACTTTGTCACAAATTCTTTTGTGGCAAATAATACCAGCCAGCGGTCAATCGGATGGGGGTGGGTATTTTTGGAAGTTGCTTGTCTTAGGGCGCCACCAATTTTTGTGATGGGACAAACTGGAACCCGTTTACTATTTATAATAAGTGTAATCGCACAAAATGAAACCGATTTTTAAAAATCCAAAATTATATATATATTTGTGATCGAAATTATCGATTAAAAAAAAAAATTAACAAAGCAAAAAAAACAATTCGATTAAATTATTGATAAATTCTTAAGACAAAAGAATCAAATTGAACATAAAATAACAATAATAATGGGACTTTACACAGCTATTCATGATAAAGTTTAAATTAGAATTATCAACAATAATTTAATGTCGGTATCGATATTTAAAGATACTCTTCTTATACGTATATAGTATACAGCTCGACAAATATATATATATATATATATATATATATATATATATATATATATATATATATATATATATATTAGACTGTATCAGAAAAATCGACTATTTTTTTTTTCGAAAGGCACCCTGCAAATATTGTTCAGGATATCGAAACAATGGGCCTGTGAAAATATCAGCTCTTAATTTTAATATTTACAGGTGCCTCATCGCGATTTTCTATTTCCCATTTGATTAACATGGGAAAAAGATTCTCTTACACTTTGGAATTTTATAGCTCATATTCGAAACAATATTTCGAAATGACTAAAATACAGTCTCATACAAAATTTACCGCTCTACAAAAAAGGTCTCTTAGAATTTTTTGATATATTTAGTCCTTCAAAATTTATTCAAGTTTAATGGTAAATTTTTACATTTTTCCAATTTTTTGACGTAATCATCAACTTTATGGAAAATTTTATAGAA
Source organism: Epicauta chinensis (assembly GCA_021725515.1). NCBI lineage: Eukaryota > Metazoa > Arthropoda > Insecta > Coleoptera > Meloidae > Epicauta > Epicauta chinensis. The sequence continues at coordinate 125,342 of JAEDXX010000173.1, read as the reverse complement.
CATTTTTGTAGGGCATTTTATTCTCTATAACTTATCTTTATAAAATTTGTTGATATTTTTTACAGGTCGAAAGTTATTTGACTCACAGTATTGAATGCGAAAATATTACTAGAAATTTCTAGAATAAAAAAAATCAGTTCATTGCAAATAACTTACGACCTGTAAGAAATATCGAAAACTTTTATAGAGGTAAGTTATAGAGAATAAAATGCTCTACAAAAATGTTCTATAAAATTTTCCCAAAAAGTTGATGCTTGTGTCAAAAAACTGGAAAAATTTAAAAATTTACCATCAAAGTTGAATAAATTTTGAAGAAATAAATATATCAAAAAATTGTAAGAGATCTTTTTTGTAGAGCGTTAAATTTTGTATAAGAGCGAAGTTCAGTCATTTCGAAATATTGTTCTCAACGTGAGCTATAAAATTCCAAAGTGCAAGAGAAACTTTTTCCCATGTTAATCAAATGGGAAATAGAAAATCGCGATGAGGCACCTGTAGACATTAAAATTAAGAGCTGATATTTTCACAGGCCCATTGTTTCGACATCCTGAACAATATTTGCAGGGTGCCTTTTTGAAAAAAAAATAGTCGATTTTTCTGATACAGTCTAATATATATATATATATATATATATATATTAGGGTGGTCGTTAAAAATTAAATTTTTTCAGCCGCCTCAAAAAAACCTTCCTTTTGATGAAAAAATACGGGGGAATTTTTTTCTTTTTTTTTGGACAACAAGAACACGTGCCGCACGGCCTTTGAAGATTATTTCTTCATGAAATTACAGTTTTTTCAAAATATCTCTTAAAGTAGACGGATTTGAGAAAAAATCATTGAAGCAATTTCATAGGAAATAAAATCCTCCACAAAAAAGGTCTCATTTAATTTTTTCAGAAACTTTATATTTATGGAGATATTTTCAATAATCGACTTAATAACTCCATAAAATCAAAATTTTCAGACGTATAAACATATTTTTTTCGGAAATAAAAACGATTAAATTAATAATTGTAAATGTGACTTAAGTTACCAAATGGTTTTTATTTAAGAAAAAAATACTTTTATATGTCTGAAAATTTTGATTTTATGGAGTTATTGAGTTCATTATTGAAAATATCTCCATAAATATAAAGTTTCTGAAAAAATTAAATGAGACCTTTTTTGTGGAGGATTTTATTTGCTATGAAATTGCTTTCAATGATTTTTTCTCAAATCCGTCTACTTTAAGAGATATTTTGAAAAAACTGTAATTTCATGAAGAAATAATCTTCAAAGGCCGTGCGGCACGTGTTCTTGTTGTCCAAAAAAAAAGAAAAAAATTCCCCCGTATTTTTTCATCAAAAGGAACGTTTTTTTAGGGCGGCTGACAAAAAATAATTTTTAACGACCACCCTAATATATATATATATATATATCAAAACGTGGCCAATAACGCCGACGATTATAATTATGTAAAATTCGATGGACGATATTTGTACACTTATCTGTGTCTGATGTTTGGAACGAGCAGGAACGAGATGTTGTTACAGGAGGTCCAATTCACGATTTCCTATGTAACCAGTGGCTTTTTTGGCGTCGATTCGTTGCTATCTCAATAACTCAACGATAACAGTAAACCAAAAATTTCAAAGAAAAGTGAAGATACCAAGGAAAGTGAAGATACCAAGGAAAGTGAAGATACCAAGGACCCCTGAAATAATATGGTTTCCCCAAAAATTGTAAAACCTGCCAAGATAATGAACAAACAACGATTTACCTCTAATTTTGAGGGGTTGAAACGAACAATGGACGATTTTCTCCCTTCACGTGGTGCACGTGGTACGTAATAATCCGACTAAGTCGAAATTTATTGAAAATACCAATAATCGGGGACACTATGGTTAACCCAGATACACAAAAATTATCAATAATTACGAGGCATGTTTTTTACGTAAGTACCGTTTTGCCGCACCGCTGCGGTCGGCGTTCTGTGCATGCACACTGGGTACTTACATCTCTTGCCTACGCACTGACGTCATTACAGTCAAATTCTTCCATGTTTACGTTGAGTACTGAGTGTTTAAGATGCCTCTGATAATGGTGAGCCCGCCGACTGTGAAGTATGGGCTGTTATAAGATTTCTTAGTGCTAAAGGCCTAAAACCAATCGCTATTCGTCGTGAGATCTGTGCAGTTTACGGAGAACAAAAGACGTGGCAAGTTGAGCAAGGGCATCGTTTTGCTGCATGACAATGCCCGTCCGCATGTGTCTAATCAGACCAAAGATCTCATCACGTCTTTTCGATGGGAAACTCTAGATCATCCTCCGTACAGCCCTGATCTGGCGCCCAGTGACTACCATCTGTTCCTGCACTTGATGAAACACCTGGGCGGTCAGTGTTTTCAAGACGATGACGAAGTCAAAACAGTTGTGATGCAGTGGTTAACAAGTCAGGCGGCAGACTTCTATGAGGAGGGTATTCAAAAACTGGTACAAAGTTATGACAAGTGCCTCAATATTGACAGAAAATATGTAGAAAAGTAGATTAAGATACAGGCTCTCATGTAAAAATAAAATTATTGAGATATCTTAGCACGTCTTTGTTTAATTTCAAAACGGTACTTACTTAAAAAACACGCCTCGTATAAAAGTAGAATTAATTCTCACGATGAGCTTGGATAATTATTACCAAATCCAAAATTTCTAACTTTTATCACTAACGTACCGTTCACTCACGAGACTAGTGAAGAATTGGCAAAGGCGACGTCCGGTTTGGTATTTAACTGGTTCTGATAAGAATTAAATGGCTACGACTTTGTACAAAAGACCATAAGGAAAAACTTCAAATATTCAAACAACTTTGTGACGAATTTCCCGTCACTGAAAAATCATGCCAACTTAATTTTTGAGAACCAATCGATGTTAAATTTGGCGGTTATTACAATAAAGTAATGAACAAAACCAATTATAAATAAGGACGAAACAAAAGACGACAATGGGCCTAAAGACGACTAAATATACCAGGGTGCCCACACTGGTATGGTCACAAATATAAGAAGAAAATAAATCAAAAGGTTAATGAATTTTGAATAAAAGACTGACGAAAGAACACAAAGAAACATGAGCGATGAAAACAAGTGCAGGTTGCTCACACTACACCCTGAAAGCATTAAAACTATGGTACTAGACCGCTTCCTAATCTAGTACCAAAAAATAACGTTACAACTTGTTTTAAAGGAGACTTTTCCAAAATAACTGTTCTTGTTCTTATTAATTATAGCTTATGTAGGACACAATTTACTTCCCGGTGCAAAAATATACAGAAAAAGTTGTATTTTTCAATCAACAATAACATATTTATTATTAAATGAAAAATATTTAAACAATTCTTTAGCAATAAAACAGTCTTTTTATTACTCATGCAGCGAAAGTGCGAACTTTCGGCCCGCAATTTCGTACGGAAAGTTTGTCCAGGTGCTGGAGGTACTTGAGTATGCATGGAGGGGACGACGCAATTTTCTTTGAAAATATGCTTCATTGACCCTTAATTAATAAGAAAGTGTTTGATGCCAAACGAAATTCGTGTTCAATTTTCGTTTATAATAATAAATAGAAAAATAGGCTTATCAGCTCAATAATTCCGTAATCTTTATACATATAATTCTTCTGTACGTATATATGTAATCGAACTCCTAAACGGCTGGACGGATTTTAATGAAATTTTTTTGTGTATGCGTGAGTGAGTCTCTAGATGGTTTAGATTCACATCTTCTCAACTCACCAGTTTTCGTTAAAATGAAAAACAAGTTAAATACATTTTTTTAAATTTTTGGTGACGATAGTAACCGCTGTTAAGGAGACGTTTATGTTTATATACTATAGACCTTTTCACCGTGTGATGTGCGCAAGCGCAGTCGCCATATTGAAATAGCGGTAATTCAAAAGTTTTGTACAGTTTTGATCAACAATGTATGTAAAAGCAATATTATCTGTACAAACAAATCATTTATTCGAGAAAATCATGGATGGTGTTTCACTGATTGATAACTTTGTGAAAGCACATAATTGTGAATAATTAAAAAGGTGGTTGAAATGTCATAGACGTCCACAAAAAGGGGAAAAAGGTGACCTAATTGAGAGTAAGGTATACCAGTAATTATGTATTATAAAAAAAATAAAAACAAATAATAATTATAATTATATTCCAATTAAAAAGTAAATCAAAAATTGATAAAATAATATGTATTCCCTTTAAATGATGATTTATACCGTGTATCACTCTTACATCCTCCATAAGAACACTGTCTCGTTGTTCCTTTTTGTAGAGATAACATTATTATATTCGACCGAAAAGATTTATTTTCCAATTAATACACTTATTTCTTTATTTTTTCTTACTTTGTATTGAATGAATATAATTTATTTAATATTTGTTGACTTTAATTATTCATACACGGGTATTTTAACGTGCTTATTTCGAAAAACTGTACGAAAAAGATGGCTGAATCTGACGCATGCGCACAAAAAAATTTTATGATGAAAAGGTCTATTGGAAACTGACTCGGGGGCGTGGCTTAAAAATCATGTCGGAAAGTAGCTTACACTTTTAAAAATATAATCCATAGATAAGTATAGATCGGACACTCCATCATAAATTTTCCGCCAGTAATTTTTTACCCGGTGCTGAGATGGCGCTAGAGAAGGTTACGATTACAGAGCTCTGTACATCACTTATGGAAAGTCTGCGTCCCTGATGCAAAAAGGCGGTAAGTGTAAAATATATTTCCAATGTTTTTCTTTAAATAATTTATTGTGATGTAAAAATAAAAGTACAAAAAACGTTGAATTCGATTTATTAAAAAAGAAAACAAGATGTACATAATATAAATATGAAATTTAATAGTATATTAAAGAACAAGTGTCAGAAGTCGCCTATTATTGCACGAGTCCAAGTTTAGAAAACGAGCGGCGGAACCGCGAGTTTTCTAAAGGACGAGTGCAATATACGACTTCTGACACGAGTTTTTTAAACTATTTTTTCTAGTTTGCCTATTTTGTGCCCTTTTTTACAAAAAAAATTGCGAGATTTGATATTTATGGAAATTGGTGGGAGTTGGTGTTACTAAAAAAAAACAATTGAACATTCAGCTAGGAAATTTCAATTGTTTTATTTTTCACTCTTAGTTAATTGTGTTTTTCGCCAAATTGCTTATTTAACAATGAGTGAAGAATTTTCATGTACTCCACCTGAAATAAGGGAAATTGCTGAAAATGCAGGAAGCAATTTGCTATCCGATGAATCCAAAGATCAGTACGAAAAACGGTATATTAAGTATCTTGTTTTTATGATTTTTGACAGTTGTCAAAATCAATGAAAATGTTACCGACCTAGTGGAAAAAAAATCCTACATTTCATTTTCGATACAGTAGCGAGTTTAAGGACGTTCCCAAGAATAGTAGATTATGTTATTAGGCGTAAAACTGGAACTTTGTGTGCTGAAGCTGACTGTTGTCTGCCGAACGTTAGTGAGGCAGACATGTCAGCTGAAGCACACAAAGACAGTTTTGCGCCGAATGACATATACTAGTTTATCTTCAAACGTCTTAATTTAACATTTTTTTATATTGAAAAGTTTTTAAAAATTAAAATTTTAACTGATCATAATATCTTGGCAGTACTGCTTCCATGGCGATGCAAAAAAACAAAATTTTAACAACGAATAAAATTAAACGCCAGTGACAGATTTTGTCATTTTGTCTGCCTAAGCTTATAAAAAAAGCAAAAAGCGCCTACGCACACAAAGTGCTACTTTTACCTTGTCATTTGAGTAATAAAAACTGCCACTTTTGTGACGTTTGAAGATAAAAACAATTTTCTTACAATTATCTTGAAAATTCGTATATATACTATTATTAATGTCCCTTACACATAGGAAAAGTTTCAACACCGCTCGCGGTACTAAATTTGTAGATTTTGGCTTTGAAAGTTTGCATTTTTAACATAAGAACCCTACACCAAACTATGTTCGAACGGGTATTTTACAATATAACAATGGTAATTTTCTTACGGTTTTTTTGAAAAACTAAGAATCATTTCTTGAAAATCTGGCAAAGGTTTTCCTGTAAAAAAAATATACCAAGCGGTATTTGTTTTCTTATAAAATTCGTTGAAAGTCAGATACTTTCGATCATTTTCAACTTTCCGCCATAATAGTGGGACAGAAAAACACGACTTGACAACATTGCACTACGCGGTCAGTTTGAAATACCGTCGACACACTACTGATTTCAACAAATGCGTGCATATAGCTCACAGATATTGAAAGACTATTATCGTATTGAAAAATATTACATAAAAATCAGTGTAATAAGAAATATCGACAAAATTGTTTGAAGTTTTGAATTTTTTTGACAGTGCGGCCATGCGCGGCATGTTGCAAGGTTGCCAGATCTATTTTTCTATTTCTAGACATATTAGAGAAGGCGCTGTTCATCTAGTGTTTTTTATCGTGTACGCATGATATTTTATAATTTGCTCGAGTGCTCGTTAGGAACTTCCTTAATAATAGCGCTATTATTGACGCAAAATAGAAAAAAATTATTTTTTCCTTTATCGAAAAAAATTTATTTGTTTATTTGTTTCATTTTTAAATTTCTAATTTAAATAAAAAGAATTTCCTTTATAAATTGTTTTTCATGGTTACTTTTACCCAGGATTTTTTAACCCAATTTTTTCAAATTTCAAATTAACAGCTGATAATATTTGCAGGGTGCCTTTTTTAAAAAAAAATAGTCGATTTTTCTGATACAGTCTAATATATACAGGGTGTTTTTTCTATCTATGGTCAGCTGCGAGATCTCCCATTAGCCGTCAACTAAGAGAAATAAAAGTCCCAAGAACGTGTACATCTGACGATATAAGAAGGACCCAGGACCCCACAAAGTTTCTAGCTAATCGGGAAATATGGAAAATTCAACCCAAGTGTCATATAATTATCCGTACGTCAAAGCAACTACCACCACAAGAATGCTCTCGATACATGAAATTCGAATATGTTTTTTTCATTTCTTAATCTCCTCAATTTCAGTCAAAAAAAAATTCAGAAGATTGGATGCATATTATGTAAGGTTAGTGGCCCCGACCTTCAATGTTGCAAACGTATGCAATCAGATGTTGGTATACATTGACGGCACCGCAAGTGATTGTGAAAGATCGTTAAGGCAGTAGAAATGGTTTATTATCACTTATTATTTACTATTGGCAAAAACGTATACGGAAAATGTTAAAAAAAAACAGTGTTCGGAAAATTAGATTAATTAAAATAGATTTGAAATAATAAGTAACGTAAATAAAAAAATATTAATAACACCTACGATCATAATTCGTTATTTTCATAGAAATAACGATTAATATAATTAATGACGCACATTTAACTATGATAGATGTGTGTAAAAAAAACACGAATAACGGGCCGCCTGATGAGTGTGAAGACAATTCGGCCCGGGACTTGATCTTGGTTGAGTAAGTGTTAGACAGGTTCGATTTAAAACTTAAGTAACTTGAACGAAATCATTGCCTTATTTTCGCCTTTAATAAATTACCATTTATTGCATTGACGCTCTCTCTACCGTTGATGTTGAGCGACTGAGAGGATATTCCAGAAAATGCTGACGTTGTATCCTTGTCCCCCTTCGAGATTATTCTGTTATTCTCTGGTTGTAGGTACTACGTTGCAAGATTGTGCGATTTATCATCGGTAATCATAAATTTATTTGGTAGATAAAAATTTTGTTTCATTACATAACTCGTCCAGCCAACAAATACCTAGTACTTAGATTAAATTTTCATGTAACAACAACGTAATTTAAAAATTCCCGAATTTTCCTTAATAATACCTCATCCGAACAATAAACAGAATTGTTAATCCGGCAACGTTGAAACATTGTAATTAAAAATTAAAAACAATTTCTATCCAGAAATCACCATACCAGAACGCATCAAAATTATAAAAACATTTAATATCGGTTGATCCGTTGAGAAAAAATCTTAATGCAACGTCTGCTGGTATGGATTTAATTTCTCAGACGTTAATATTTTGTGTACCGTCGAAAGAGATATACCCAGTTGCCGACACTTGTTGTGGGTTCAACATTAAGTATTTCTTGGGCATTTTGGTAGATTTCGTTATTACTAAAATTAGGGCCGCGTCTAATACATGGTAAAGTACGTACACTTCCAGTGTTTTCAAATAATTGCCGTACTATTGATTCTTCGTCGACGGAAGGCTCTATTGCAATGTTCAACTGTCGTCCGGTAATTTTCCCCACTTTGTATATTTTTATTATTTAAATTACCGTATGTGACGTTTCAGAAATTAAAATGTTTGTATCTTTCACAAATTAATTTATTCCAAAACATACCATAAAATTTTGATTATTTTTTATCGTTTTGCCCAACACAGAAAAATTTTAATTCAATGAATTAAATGCTGATTAAAACAAAAAAAGCAGCAAAGAAAATAACAATTAATACGATTAGTATAAATACATGTTAATGCGTGACCTTGTTTATGTTTACTACTTTAAGAGCCATGCATGTTTATAGTTTTTAACGACAACAATAAACATCTGTGGAATGTCAAGATTGTTTACGATTGAGATTAATGAACTCTCTTTTCAAGCACAATTTGAATTTAAATTTTTGGCGATGTTTAAAGAAATTAAGAAATAAAAAAAATATTTTTGAATTACATGTATCGAGAACATTCTTTTGGTGGTAGTTGCTTTGATGTACGGATAATTATATGACACATGGGTTAAATTTTCCATATTTCCCGATTAGCTAGAAACTTTGTGGGGTCCTGGGTCCTTCTTATATCGTCAGATGTACACGTTCTTGGGACTTTTATTTCTCTTAGTTGACGGCTAATGGGAGATCTCGCAGCTGACCATAGATAGAAAAAACACCCTGTATATATATATTATATATATATATATATATACTGGTTGGGCTTGCCCAAAAAATCAATTTGGTCTGGCATATCTACTATTGGAGTTTCTAACTGGTCCTTTGTCACAATAACCATAAATTGACCAAAGTTAGGAATACTATAGTCGAATGTAATTAAGCAGGCCTAACTCTGGAATACTATTGGAGTTACAAAGGCATGCCAAATATAGGAGTGTTTAATTGTTCTTAAGTCCACATAGATTCATGTCAATAAGAGCGTGTCGCTTTACCCTCTATCATTTGACATGCATAAATGTTATAAATGCTATAAATGCTATAGTTTTGCTAACATTTATGAGCGACTTGTAAACTCATTGAAAGAGAGGACTGAAAACTTCCCAAACGCAAAACGTAAAATTATCTGGAAATAAAAGTAACTGCTAACTCTTTGAAAGGAGAACTGATCTTTTCGAGATGTTAAAATCTCAAAGCATCCAATGTTGCTTGTAAGTTATAAATTCGTGTAGTTTAAAATCAGTTTGTCAACCTACGAAATTGAAAACTTCCACCTGTATAATTTAATATTTAGATTTGATTTATATGCCTCTGGGAAATTTCATCAATCCATACGAAAAAGATAAAGGTATCAACTTACTGTTACAGCAGAAAGCAGTCAAAGTAATGCGGTAATGCTGAGAGGCTAAACACCAAAGCACGTTTTGTAGTATCTAACAATATCGTGTTGTGCTTGTACCTAAAAGCCTTGTCATTCTTTCGTTTTTTTTTGTTTAACATTTACAATGTTCCGTGAATTTTAATCAAATAATAACCGAGCGGGAATAGCGGCTTTATTGGAAGCAAATATGGAATTTAGATCAGTATTAACTATCAAAAAATATCGTTTCAATTTGTCTATTTGACAACATATTAATGGAATAATTTTTTACGTGGCGTGAAGAGAGTAATTCTCAAATCATACGTTAGACATTTATTAGATCATCCGTGAGGCATTGTTTAATGTACTCATGAACCAAGAATCTGAACAACTTCACTTTAAAAGCAACAAACGCCAGTATTTGTGGTTCACAGATTGTTAACGTATGTAGAAATCACGATTGCATAGTTTCTAATTTTAATAAGAGGGTATTACAATCTTGAAGGGAATTTCTGTAGAATTGCGCAAGCCTTTGCCTTCTTGTATAAATTGCTAGTTAATTAACTAACTTGCAATTGACTACAATTTGATGGATTTTGTCCAAGATTGCAAGAAATTGCGTTTATCTCTCGATTGGCTACAAGGTGCCAGGTGTTCTTTAAATATTTGTATATAATTTGGACGCACTTTTGACACCATTTTTATTAATATAGTTCTCCAATTATGTGAATATTAAAAATCGATTCACCATCGCTTTAATTAAAGTAATTGGTTGTCAAACAAACCGCCCCCTTGTAAACGTGATACAAAACTGTACAAAACTGTCCAATCGAATAAACTTCAAACTAACAAATTGAAAAGAGTGGATTAGTTCATAATTTCTATAAACGTGCAATTCTGAAGAAATTTGTGGATTTTAATATCGTAAAATCGCCTGTTTCGAAGCCAATGCATTCTGGCATTAATTAAATTAGATTGTTTGTGTGACGATGACGGTAGTGGTGATGACAATTGGTAACAAAATGATTTCTAACTATTGCCCGGCTGTACACACTCATTTGATAATCCACAATTGAACGAAGATGCAAAAATCAAATCAATTTGCAATCTAACCCAACTAGAATGTCATCAAAAGACGATTAAATTTTATATTACGTGGTGTAGTGGGTAAAATAACAATAAAATCGATTGTGATTTACGTATGATGATCTGTGGAAGAACTCGAAATGTACTTGGTATGAAGTTCCCAGTTATTCATCGTTTACGAGTAACGACTTGCGCCTGACATTAGCCATCAGAAATGATTGATCAACTTTGACAATGACCTTCGTTGCCCCTATTAAATATTCAAGTGAGTGGTATAGAATTCGGTTGGTATCTAGTACGAATCAGCCGTAATAAATTGCTAATGAACCGTGTTAAAGTAAGACGCTTAGCTATTGTCAAGCGCCCGTATTTTTTTTCTTGCCTGCTTTTCAAGAAAGTTTCATAATAAATTTAAAAAGTTGCAAGAGACTAATTTTTCTGGCAAATTCTCCATTATGGCAAGTAATTAATAGTGAGGCTCAACTCAAATCCGTCGAGAGATATGAGGACGAAAAATTAAAGCATATGCATGAAATTGTAAAGTTTTATATCGAAAAGTTTTGAGTTTGTTTGGAAAAAGAACGGGAATAACGACCGAGAGTGTGTATACTGTATATACACATGAATAAATAAAGTCCTTTAAAGTTGCGATCCGGCATTAAAAAATTACAGTGCCCTTTTAAACGTATATTTGTAGTATTTGTACCTATATATGTATATTTCTTTATTGTTCCGCCCTCCAACTATTTTCTTCAGCAACCACATTACGCGATTCTGTTCAATTTTCAGCATCAGTACGTTAACGTAATTGTCGGACTCATATCGATTGTAATGAAAGATAATTTTGTTCAAATTTATACAAACCATCACCCGTATATCCCTCGGAAATCAACATTCATTATGGGATAATAACGGCGTTACCGGTGCCTCGCCTTATTGCAAATCTCGAATTTCCATTCAAATTAACTGTCCACCGTTCGAATAATTCAAGGCAGGTTGTGTTCCATCACAACTTTGTTTTCTAAACCCACCCTTATCGTTTCAGAAGACATTTTAAAAATTAATTTCATTATACTGTTGATTTTTCTTCGTCGAGTTAGAAAACTTTCCAACAGTTACAATGAAGATACCTAACTGTTATGGTTGGGTGTTTGCTCGACAAAGACCCAGACATTTGAATCGATAAAAATTAAAAACCGCAGTTCCTGCAGGCATGTTGCCCTCTACCAAGAATCTTATTAGTTTTATGTCAATGAGGTGCTTTTTGGCAGGGTTCAACCTAGTCTTATCCTTCTAATTGTATGGACGAGAGTTAATAAAACACGAAGGCATCACCATCTAGAAAAGATAGTAAATTTCGAGTTGTCGCAACGATGGATGTCGTGCAGTTACATAAACATAATTAGTTGAAAAATCAGCAGATAGCCTAATGAATTTAGATAATTAAGAGTTCCATCATCAGAACTACAAAACAGATGCAGTTGATTAATTAACTAACGTTCTATTCGTTGAAGGTAAATTGATTTTGTGTCAAATTACCACAACACCGTTTAAAGAGCCCTCTCATCCGATTGGTTTTCATAGTAAAACCTAGAAAACTGTTACGCTGACAAGCCGGAATCTCTCTCAATGAAAGAAAAGTTTGTCGATATAATCAAATCGCGCGTGTGTGTATGTGTGTTCGTAATACGGTTGAATGCGACTTTTACCTTCAATCAAATCACAGAGAGGATACATGCGAAGCGTGTGTGCAACCAACAAGAAAATTAACCAACTTAAAGCTTATCGTCGCTGTGACATGTCCTGCTGCCATCACTTGATTTTCGATTGTTGAGAATTCGGAAGGTATCCTTTCATTATTAGATACTGAAAGTTACACAAATAGTGTGTGTGTGTGTGTGTGTGTACCGTAGAATGGGAAAAACGATAAATTTGAATAAGGAATCCTTACTGTGGATGAAAAGATTTATTGTTCTGACGAAGCTGGGATAAATACATCTGTACAATAAGGAGACAGTAGTAGGGTTTTTGTAATAGCGAAGGCTATAAATTAAATTGAATTCTTACGGAAATTGTATAACATTCCTTAATAATTTCGAAACGACTCACGTAATACTTTATGACAAATTTGTGCAGATCTTCACTGTCAGTTTGTTTGAAGTTTTATTGGGAGCGATCCGTATTTATAGGAGTGTTTTATTTGAGTCCATTTGACTATCCATTTCTACTATCCGTTCAAATAAACAGTGGATAGAATCTGTAACATCCTTGAATTATTCATCAATAAATCTTTATTTAATACAGCATCAGTAATCTATTATTGCTGTGCTCGTACAGGCGGTACATAAAATTGCAATATAGTTCAGTCTAAATTTTCAATGACTTATTGTTGGACAAATGAGTCTCTTAATGACTGTTGCCATATCTAAACGAGAGCTCCGTTAAAATAATAGCAACTTATCTAGGCAAGGATAATATTAAAGTATTTCCGTAATGTTCTTGTAATAACAACAAGCGCACGCCTAGATTTACGGTAAATAACAAAGATAACACAGCTAGTGCTATTTACCAGAAAATAACGTTGTTTTGTTCAAATATCATACACTCGCTATCGTTAACATTAACTTCCTGTACGTACCAGTGCTTTCGGTTTAGTGGTGGCAGAGCACACAAATAAATTATCCATCATTTTGTTCGAAACTCTACGAATCATTGCGTCTATTTAACATTAATTTGATTGTAAATTGAATTAAAAAGTTAAGACGTATAAAATAACGTATAAAGTGCTTCTCTACATCATAATATATCAAGATCAACAATTTCCACATCAAACTGGCACCATAATCTTTACGTAAACTATGTGGCCGGGGAGTTATGAATTGTGACCGGTCTTGAGTAGTATAGTAAGTGAATTCTTGTAATTAGTGTATCGTGACTTAGAAAGTAGAGATTTCAAGTTAAAGTTAACTATTAACTTGTTTCTTAACAGAATTCATTCTGGAAATACGATTAACAAGTTCAAAATTCCATTATTGTTGTTTAATAAATTAAACGCTATGAGAGGGTGGTGGAAGAACGATATACATACACTGTATATGCAAAACACTCATGATTAATGCGAGTTTTAAAGTTAATATTATTAAATTAAGCGGATAGATTTAGAGGCAAGACATTGGCTGGTTTTTGTTACAAATTCAGCAAAATAATCAGAAAACGTAGACAAACTAAATACAGTCCGAAGATTGGGTTGGGTGAATAAAGTCAAACTAATAAAATTAATGAGATACGTTGTCCTATTGTATGCTTCCCGAAATTGTTATCATTAGAAGTCTACTTCCATTACATTGGTTTGTTACCGAATCTGTTCCGGCGTAATTTGATTCGTTTGACTTTAATCGTTTAAGTCAATTATACGACTTTACAGTGACGTGAAAGTGTAAACAGAACGTGCCCAATTTTGTTTAACAGTTTCATTGCTTCATTGTAGACTATAATGCATTTGTAGTTGCAGCTTCTCTTATTTTTAATAAAAATGAAAAGTCAAATGAAAGCACAAATGCAGCTAGAGAGAGAAAGAGAAAGTGAGGGAGAGAGAGAGAGAGAAAGAGAGGGAGAGAGAGAGAGTAGAGTTCATGCATGACAGAGAGTTTCTGTTTCAATACCGGGGCGAACGAATCGATTATAGAATCGGCCCTCAATCGGATCGGACAATAATTGAACATTGTAATTTTTCAAAAATACTCCTCTTCAAAATACCTAAAAGCCGTAATGTATTTAGTTTTTATCTGTTTGTCTAGGTTCTGCATTTTCTGAGTGTTACGGTGTGCAATTTAATAAATTAACGTTGCACCATTCTCCGGAAAGTCGGGTGATGCGGCCGGAGATAGCTGAATAACAACACGACTTATTAGTTTTGTTATCCTTAAAGAAGTTTGAGATGTCGTTACGCCTGCTATATAATAATGACTGCAACTTAAACACAAACAAAACAATAAATTGTAGAAAGAAACGTTTCTCATTTTAACGTTTTACTAGGAATTACAAACTAATGAAATTTTTCCATACAACAATTTGTTCTAGTCGCGTATACTGAAAAGCCTCCAGAATAAGATTCTATGCATTAGAATACCCAAATGAGAAACCACAAATAGCGGCGACAAGATCAGTGGAAGGATTAAAACAACGGCAAGGAAACAACGTTCTGTGGACAATTTCGTTTAATATCGCACCCAAAACGGAAAAAAGTGTGTTTTATTATTCTTTGATTTTCGGTAATGTTTTGTAAAATAGCAGCAACGAAACGAGAATAAATTGAATTGGACTGCTTTTTAGCAACAACGAAAAAAATACTTGACTTATATGTACTTTAATTTCTAAAAGCAGATGAATAAATTAGAGCTCAAGCTTCGTTTCGTTGATAAGATGATTTTTTTTTGGGGGTAGAAATGGTAGAAGGAAATTTATTTTTTCTTAATTCCGTTGAACATCTGGTAATTCTAATAATGAGAACGCAAATAGTTCTTTAATGTTGTTCTTCTAACCTCATTAACTCTTAGTGTCTGGGAATTTTCTACCTTAAATTGTATCTTTTTTCTTTTATAAAGTTCAATTGGTTAAATCAAACAAACAAACATGCAAGCGTATTTGTACTGATTCATTATTTGTTGGAGTGAATATATTGATTGGTAAAAACACGCGCTAGTTAAATACGGGGATGTAGAATAATTTAGTGTTAAAGTTACGCTTAAAAAAGTTACATTTGTTAATAGCGTAGGCTTTATGCTGCTTAAGAATACCAAAGCAGCTAATGTGATTATCTAAATTAAGAGCATTTTATTCATTCACTGGCAGACATTATCGTTCATATTATAATTTAATTTACTAAAGTTCAGATCTTTATCAATTATTATGACTTAATAAAAAATCATGCTTAATACCTTGCAAACGTACCATCGAAACGATGATTTAGTCTCAATTAAAGTAGCGGCAATACCGATATCTCTTCTAACGTGAGTTCAAGGAGTCTAATGTGTCTAGCCAACACATACCTATATGTATATATATATGTGTAGTAGAACTGTCTCTATGGTTACACTAAAGGGACATAGAGAGACAAATTGTAAATTCACACTGAAACATAATTCATAGCCTCATAAATAACGCATGACTAACTAGTTAAACTCAGGAATCGTCCCAGAGGCTTTTGCGTGCCACTCGAGCACATCTGTCTAGCCTACTAACAATAAGAAACACATTGATACAAGTGTAACGTAAATGTGGACAAGTTGTGAATCTTTACGACGAAATCAAATCGATACACTTTTCAAATGCCTGCCTGCGTGCTTTTCGAATAGAAGCTGTCTAATTTTGAATAAAAAACGACACAGTTATAGATTGATTTACAGTGGTAAGAAATGTTCTGATAATGTTAGCGATTTATATTGAATTATCGATCACGATTCCGTTTTTTGAATAACTAACATCGACATGAGAAAAACTCTGTCTCAAGTTGCCTCCATGATCTATGCATCTATTTACTGATTGCTATTGTTTAAGTTCTGCTATTGCTACTATTATTGTTCAAATTTGCTGTAGACTTTCTACTTGTCTGATTCTATAGTTCGCAGTCGTACATTTTTCTTTTGATCCAGTATTCAGCTTTAAAGCTAATATCAATAACGAATATGTAAAGAATTTTATACAAAGACAAATTTTTATTCAAACATATAGAAAGCAGCTTTATGTTGGCATAAGTAGAGTAATTTAATATTCAAATCGCATAAATTCTGAAAGTGCATCATGTTATAGAGTAATATCCGAGTCCGAATTTTATACAAATTGTCTACTATTTCTACTAATTCAAGCGAAAGAAAGCGTCAGGTGTAAAAATAATTGCTGATATGGCGAATTTGTAGGCTTTTATATGTGTTGAAGTCAACGAAGATGCATTCAAGATACTGCTCAATTCATGGTTTCTTGGAATAAACACAATGAACGCGGTTTTATAAAGAAACATAGAAAAGTGTAGTTTAGTCACAGTGTTAGTGTTTGCACCTTGAATTTATGAGCTATATCTAATAACAGATTTCCAACCAGTGGCGACTCGCAGATGGAACTTTTTCAGAGAAATTGATGTATGTAGATAAACTACTGATCCGATACGTAAAATGTTAGAAATAACATCTACTTCCTGCCGCTTTGAGCGAACAAATCATTAACTTTTCTTTGAAGAATTCTCTCTTTATTCAAGTCATGGCAAGTGCATTTAATGAATGTGTTCTATTCTGTTCCATGTTGAAAAACACAGATTAGCTTTGGATACAGCTATAGGAATTGTCAGGAGAAGTTTAATCAATGTGCACCAAGAGCAATTATTGGGATTTAACTAGCAGAAGATTCAATACATCAAAATGCTTAAATAAAATGTCTTGCCATTCTCTTAAGAGTCGTGAGAGGCTTTCTCTCATCGCAGACGTTACTTAGTTTAACCGAATACAATTTGCTTTCGTACTACAGTTTAAAAAAAACTAGTAGTCTTTTTGGGTATAAAAAATTGCTGCCGCCAACTCCGACACCTAGTCTCTCCATCTCTAATAATTAGTTTACAGGTTGTGTGGATAAATATCTTTTAGACTCTCAGTAAAGAAAATTATAAAAACGTAACTTAATGGGTGTTGATAAATTTTAATAAACATAGCAAAACAGACAAATTAATGTAGTATGAAAAAATTACAATTAATTCTAGACGCCGGAATGTACATTGTAACATGCACCATATTAACACATATGTTGATGGTAATACGTTTTTATTATACGGAATAATGTATGCTTATTTTATCTAAAAACGCGAAAGCTGTAGCTTTAAAGTTGGAGACTTTAATCGATACTTTGAGCATATATCGACACGACCATTAGTCAAATGCATATAGACCGGAAGCACCGGCTCGTCTTTTTCATATAAAAAAGCAAGTCTTGCATCTATACCTTTGATTTCTGTAACGATATGGAACATAGTTTTTTTCATATGTAAATTTACTAATTATGTATTTAATAATTTTATCAATGGATGTAAAATAGTTGGAATTTAAATAGAGTATTTGATACTGTCACGTTTTCTAATTTTACCCTTGATCGCATCGATCCCTTTCCCATACATTTCAATCATATATCACGACTAGACTGGAATGTTTCAGCGATTTCATCACGTCCTTTGACATTCCTCTCTTGAATATCAACATTAGTCATTGTTATAATGTTATTAACGAACATTCCATCACGTTGTTCGTTCTTTTAATCATATAGGAAAATCTATTTTTTTTTTATTTGTGACAACATCATTTTTCATTCATACATTATTCGGCCGTTTCAACGAAGCACTTTTCTTGTTTTCTTGAATTTTTGGATTACAACTTTAACTAGTAAGCTGTAAGGCATGTTTCTGGTTTGTTAAGTTTAGTCTATAATTCATCTGAAAAGTATTAGTTTCAATCAAATGAAAGAATAAAATTTTCATCAGTTATTTCAGTAAAGCTGACCACAAAGTTCCCAGTCGAACAGAAAAATAAATATTGGGTATAATAACGTGCGTATAAGGCATTGCTGTTGAGTTGGCAATAAAGGGCAGTTGTATTGTGGTTGTGTAACTTGAATTATAGCGTTCGGGATTGTCTGTTGTGAAAATCAACGATATAAGTTATTAGAGCATGCCAACTAACTACATACCTACCCGAAATTCACAGTGCACTGCAGTGGAAACTAAATTTGGTTAGTTGTGAAGGTATTTGATATCATCAACAGTTAAAGGAGTCTGATGGAGAGTCTTTGCATGATGCACACGATTTGGCATATTCAAATGACTTCAAACAAAAATAACAAATGTTTCTGTTTCCCTAATTTTATTTACGTCCATTGTATTTTTATTATTTTTGTTTATTATCAATCAGAAAAATTACATCCGTTAAACTAACTTGTTGACAACTCGCTCCAAATATGTCGTGACGAGATACCCTCCAATGATGGTACCTCTTAGTCTTCCATCAGGTCAGTTGGCCAGTGTCTCTGTAGTCTTATCAGATGGTTTTGTGCTTATAAAATAGCTTTTGGGTAATTTACCATTCTTTCGTGGTGCTTTATATTTCTAGTTTTGATAACGTCTTTAACAAATAGCACGCATAGGTCACTGAATAGAGTTTGGTTAGAAACCTAACAAGAAGCGCTTGTCAGCGTACCCACATAGATTTTTTTTTGAGATGCGTTCCCTCCACGTGAGTCTGGTGTCCATATGGAATCCCAGATTTTTCTGAACGGGGTATTTCCATGTTATTTAACAATAAGTATATAGAACAATGTGCCACCAAATTCTTGAGTGAGCCGCCACATTTTAGAAATGCAAATTATTATTATTTACTTTTAAGCTTATTTTATTGTTAGTGTGCCGCCAAATTTTGAAAATGTTGAAAGTGTACCGCAACAAAAAAGGGTGAAAGTCACTGATAAAGAGGGACATTGTTGTTTTCTTAGAGAGAAATCCATAGGCTTGAAGTTCATCTAGGTGATTTTGAAGTTTATTGGACGCCACTTTTGGATCTTTGTGGGTGGTTTGTATAGTTGTAAATCGTAAATTATAAATAGTAAATAAAGAGTTAGGTCTAAGACGCTTCCTTGAGTCACTCCGGCTTTAATGGTATAATTATCTGTAATCCACTTTAACTCTGAACTCATGGTTTAACAGGTAGGTATTGAAGTACTACAATGGAGGTAACTCTTTGATTTTGTACAAAAGAATAGTGATGTGCAATAAAGTTTTTGTTCAAACGCAGTGGGAGTAACTAAAATCTCTGTAATTACCTGTTCTGTCTGGGTGATGGCATTGATAGAAGATTTTTGGTTTGTCACATTTTGTTCATAAGCAACTTGTGTTTGTGTCTGTACACAAACACAAGTTGCCTGTGCGTCTGCCTGGTTTCTCAATTCTTTAGTTAACACGTTTGTCGTTTGTGTATTAGTTTGGATCTTTAACGTATCCATCACTTGGATCCCGATTTCTGTGGTTGGTCTGGTCACATTTCCCTTTCTTTGGTTTTTGGTGGCCCTGTTTACAATCCCTTTGAGCTCCTGGATTTTGCGCTTAAAAGCTTTGGATTTCGGGGATTTTTTCACATTTATAATTTCATATACAATGCGTCTGATTCTATCAATTTCTGTTGTGCCTTTTTTGGCACTACTCTGGTCTTCGGGATAGCTTAGTTGCCTTTTATTTTTTGTGGGAGGTTTTCTTACCTTCGTTTTTTCAAGCTAATCCGAGTCCTCCCTCTCGCTATGTGGGTCACAGCTACTCGCACTAATAATGACCACTAGTTGTTGAGTCGTGGTGCTTTCTATTGTACCCCCTTCTATTGAGGGTGTATCAGCGGTGGCTGTTATACATGTGCCGCCTCCTTTTTTTCTTGCGTCAATTCCGCTGTTTACGGCGTCGTTCTTAATAACGAGTCCCTCCTTGCGAACGGATCGAAAGCATTCACCACGTCATTATCCGTAGAAGAGTAGGGTCAGAATGCATGCGCTTCGTCATCTAGGAGCGGCCGGCCGACACCGGGTGTCGCTCCACCACCCGGTGCCACTGTGTCCAAGGCTTGATCTTTGTTGCCGTCCATCAAATGGTTTCCCGTTTTTAGGGTAACCGGCACACATAGTGAGGAATTAATGATACTTCCGGTGGCAGAGTCCCATCGAGACGCTACTCAATTCACGTTTGTGCCACCGAGAGGGGGATTTATATACCGGCTGGTTCCCTTGCCCAACCGGATTCCATAGACAATCACCAGAAGCCGTGTCCATTGCCGATTCTACCTTCCTCGTTAGTTCCTTGAGCCCGTTCTCCACCAGGGTTGGCTACCCAATCTCGAACTAAGACTCAAGTTAACAGGGAACACCACGTGAAGGTGAGGATAGGTATTAACCGTACTGTACTGGGACTCTTGTATGACGCATCACAATATTTTGCCCCCCAAAGACTTGTCCTGACCTGACATGCAAATTCAATAATTTTGTTTTGCCACCAGCGCCTTTCATTTTAATTTTACTATCTCGTTTTTCATTTGCTTACATTTTGGAATTTTACGTTACGGTCTTTTTCCCATCTTTTTTCGATGCCATAATTATTACAATTGTTTTTTAGTTTCTTAATAATAAGGCAACCAATGCAGAAATAAATGCGCACAATGTTAAACTCCAATATAGCTCCTGATGGCTATCAAGGACACCATGACACTGCGCACTCGCACAGCGCCCCTCTTACTCATTTTAAATTATTTTATTTTTCACTTCTATATAATTGTTTGTTTATATCTTGGATACGCGATATATAACAACTGTCATTTCGTCCTAGGGCATAATAAGCGGGCGTTATGATAACGCCCGCTAAATTCTTCAGACTATAAAAGAAACACAAAACCATCAACACATAATCTTCGTAATAAAATATTCAAGACATGCAAGAAACTGACCATAAAAGTAGGATTATTAAACAATACGTACCAATTCATGAAAATATGCCATTAGAACTGTTTCACTGGCAGTTTTCACAGAATTTTTATTTCTCCAGTCTTCAAATTTTTGGAGCTCTCTTTCATAAAGCGATCGTGATTTTTTGGGGAGTAACTCCTCCTCAGCTTTTAATGCACGTTCTGATATTGTTTTCGGAATTTCTTTTTCCATCACACACGGATTTTTACTTTTTGTTATTAAAAAAAATAAATGACTTCATCGTCTTAGATACAAAATAACGTACAAATTCAAAGTAGACTTCGTTTTTATAAATACGCATTTTTTGTCAAAAAATTATTAATTGTAATTAATTTTCAAGTGAAAAATAAAATAATTTTCAAGTGAAAAATAAAACGTTGTATGAACCTCTGGCATAACTCGATGTTTATAAATCTCGGGCAACTTACAAATCCTCGGGCCGGAGGCCCTCGGAATTGTAAACTGTTGCCCTCGAATATAAACATCGTTATTATGCCCTTGATACATAGATAACTATTACTTCAGGCTGAAACTTTTACGGTCAAAACAGAATTGGGTACGTCTGTTTTAACCGTACTTGTCCATTGGGTTATCTATGAATAAAACAGACATTTGAGGAAGTAAATCGGATTTATAATGGGTTTGGAAATTTTTTCGGTCAACACAGAACTTAAATTTTGTCTCGGGCGTTGCAATTTTTGGAGAGTGATCAGGCGACAAATCGTCACTTGGGACCGAGCGAATCTGACGCCCTGGGCGAGATTTATTTTTCCGCCCCAACAAATGCTCGCTCAGTAAAATACAATTCTTATGTCATTATATCAAGGCATCTCAGTGTATTTTTCTACATTTTTTTCATTTTATGTTTTTAAAATTGGATGTCTAGGCCAATATATTGGAGTGCCAGAGGCATATATTGTAGTTCTTCTCTTGTATCAGGTTAGATAATTCTCTGTCTTTGGTAGTTATTAGCTGGTAGCCCCAAAGTATACGTTTACTATTGTAGTCACCTTCGACGATAAATTTTAAACCAAGTGTTTTGAAGAAATCTTCAAAGTTTTAGAGTTTTAAATTGTGCCTCGGTGGGCCATATACTGCAGAGATTGCTATTTGATACATATGTCGACATTCTTAGAATTTTTTTTTGACATTTCATAGTGTCTGGTGGTGTTTTTAATTAGTATCACGATGCCAGCGTGAGCAGTTTTGTCTGGATGATTCGTAGTACACTGTAAAAAATCGGGAGTGAACTGCGGAGTGAATTCCGGAGTGAATGCAGAGTGGACTAATATTCAATTAAGTTATCCCCGTCCGTAGTGAAATTCACTCCGGATGAATTTTAATTAAGTTATCCCAGTCCGGAGTGAAATTCACTTCGAGGGATGGGAGTACAAATTCACTCCGGATTCACTCCCGATTTTTTACAGTGTATAATATATGTTGTATAATTTGGTATATTAAAGTAGGATCAATCTGTAAAATGTGTTTCACTAATAAGCAGGATATCTTTTAGATTGTGTTGTAAAAATTTTTCTAATCGTTTTTATGTTGCAGAATGCCATTAGTACTCCATTGTGCAATTCTAACGAATTTAGACGAATTAAAGCCATGCTGTTTTGTTATCTTAGTTGTTTGAACATATTTTTGAATTCTTACAAAAGTTGGTTTAAAATGATGGTATTGTCCCCCCTGTTCGCAGTTTGCATTTCCTTTTACCGTATCCGCATAGCTGGTGTTTTGCTGAGGGCGATTTGACTGTTTAGTTTGTCGATGTTTGTTGTATATTGAGTCTATTGTTTACATTGTTGGACTTTTTTTAGAAGACTGTGATAAAAATTACAGCTTCTATAGTTGGCTGGATGAGGTCCACCACAGAGTGCACATTTTGCTGGGATGTTACTGCTTTTTTTACAGTACTATGCGCTGCTCCACACTTCACACATACGTAAGGTCTATTCCAATATTATTTAATGTCACCATATTGTTGACAGCGCATGCACTGTGATAGTCCGTTGATTTTTCTTGGTGGTCCGACCTGCATAGACCTTGAATAGAGAGGTATATGAAACAAAAATTATTTATTTATCTAGTTTGGAGTTTTCAAACGTAGTAGCGACTTGTTGGCCTTCTGAACGAAAATATTTAAACAAAACCAAGTCACTATCCTTTACTAAATTGTAAAGATAATATTTTCTGAGTTCATGCAAATTTTCCATTTTCATTTTGATATCTCAGCGAAGCTAATTAATTTCTCGAATTGTTTATTTCGTGTAATTCTGCATAATTATTGCTACAATCACTACTTGAGTTCTCCTAAAGACAACGGCATTTTGAGTACCAGTCGATCGTACATATGTAAATTGCACTACTCGTCGATGTTATAGATACAATAAATCTGTAATATTTTATGGTTGTAATATTATTATCTGTGATGGATAGAGGAGAAATTTATGTATTTTCCAGTGCTATTGGGTAGTCGTTCCAATTACAAAACCCAACTTTGTATGGTAAACAGAATCAACACAATTCTACATTTACGTACGTTTATATTAACATGTGTAACTCTATTCTATAACATTAGCGTCTTCAGGGTATACACAATTCACATTATCATTAATATTACATTAATAAGAGTTTATTTTGTCAGCAAATATTGTCTTTAGTTGTACTAATAAAATTAGTTAAATTGAATTCACCCGGCGCATCCACCAATTTTTTCGATAATAACCAACTTAACATGTCTTCGTTTTTTCTAATGATTTTTTGAAGGATTATGGCCATTATCATAATGGAAATGGTGTGTTGATCTTGTAATAACACAAATAACTAAAATAGAACCAGGTATGGAATTATTTATATTCTATAAATTACATAAATGAAACGAATAGATACCTATTAAAAATTACCATAACATAATTCTACTGGTGCGCAATAAATTCTAACAGATAAATTTTTAATCTCAGATTGAACAGATTTGTTTTTGTATTGTATTAATTTGTTATTAATTAACAAATTATCGGCTGCAACAAATTATTGTTATTGTTACATCAGTTATTGTAGAATGATCGCATTCTTTTCTATAACAATAATAACATTCAGTAGTTCTACATAATTGTTCTACTTAATTGTTGCAATTGTATAATATAACATCATAGTAATAACAATATTCATCAATTCTATTTAAATATGTACTACTTGTTAATACACTTGCTCTGATTAGATCATGGTACAAATAATGTATTGTTAGACCAAATAAAGCAGTATCAATCTATACAGGGTTGTGCTCATTTCAACAATAAACAAGAACTGAACTAATACAAATTTTATGCGACATTCTTCTTCATTACGCAAAAAGCACATAACGTACTATGTCAAATCCACTAAGTTGGTTACAAATTCTTACATTTCTTATATATTATTCTTATATCTGTTACATGTTGAAATGACCATCATATTATGGTGAAATATCTCCAAATCTCTCCAACTGTGACAAAGAGGCGACAGGATAAAATCGAAATTGTGTGGTGTATCGCTTAAATTCTTGTAAAGACTTTCGATTCTCATTCAAATCGAATTAATTCGAAAAATTCGATAATAATTACTAGTTCAATTCAATATTGTATGATAAAAATCGAATTCTAACCAGTTGTAGATCTGTCGACAAAAAATTGTCCCGAATGGTAATAATTCTTCTATAATGTTGTACGATTATTTTTTGCATCTCAAACAATAATTTAACAACATTTATAGTTGAAAGTCGGATCTTGTAAATAATCCGAATCCGAAAATAGTCATACGTACAAAATAATAAAAACAAGATCGTTTAGTTTGTAGTTGGGGACAATGTGGGAATTCGTATAAAATATAAACAACGGCTTCTTTATTACAACCAGACATTGAGAGCAAAAGAGACTGATTCGGAAGGCAACAATACGAATCCTCTTCAAATATTAGATTGGTATATTAAAGCATCTTTAAAGCTTATTATTGCTTTTAGCTTTTCTTTCGATTTGGTTTTCTACTTTCACGTTAAAGCGATTGAAGCCCTATTGTTGTCAGTATAGAATCGAAGCCGCCCATTTATTATGTTTTTTTTCTATTTCCAAAGACCGACACATTAAATTTCTTAATCCTTTTACACAGTGTATTGATTGTAATCTTGTTTGAATTGCAAACTTTTCACCATGTAATAAAGTAAATATACTTCGGTTGGATCAGATAAAAAAAAACTACTTCTTTGGCGAGAGTTAAAAAATTATAGTTGTGGTCGTATTTACAACACTTGGTAATTTAAGATATCGATAACTCTTTGAAGTTTGAACGAAATTTGAGAATAGCTATCAAGCTTGTTACGTCTAACTAAAAAACGAAACTGCCATTTCCGTGAGATGTGACGTGTTTCAGTGGTCAACATCGAGTGAAACTAACAAATGGAATTTCCAAATAATAAATACAGCACACGCTTTTACAATTAATGATTATCGAATAAATTGTATCTTAAAAATAAATCGCTTGATTCAAATTTAATGTGTTATTGGTTGGTGAGTACGGTTTCTACGTTCAAAGAACCAATTGCTTGAATAATTGTATTGTGATAGTTATAATGGCAATTTGTGATCCAATCATTCACAGCTACTGTACGATATTGGACTGCAGAATGCATTGCATGATTTCTATCAGTCTGCACTGGGGTATTGATCTAACAAAATGTGTTTAAATTCAATTGGAAAAATAAAATCAGAAAAAAACACATTGAAACCTTAATTTTTTTACCACTCTGCTAGAATTCATCTTCATCAATTCGCAGATTTTTTCGTGTTCAACTATCATTTATTAGACAAGATAATAGTGAGAAACTGTTTTTTTCTTTCTCATTACTATTATTATTATTATTATTATTGCTTTAATAGTGTTAGTGATAGATTACAATGTATTTGTTTGTACAGTCGACTGATTGTTTTGTGTGGAATTAAAAGAAACAGGTTCATTAGTTACAGATCGATATAATTGCACACCGGGCATCTTTTAATAATGACAATCAATTATGCTGTAATTACAAATTAGTCTTTATGTAATTAAATTGTTTCAAACTAACGGAATGTCATTATCATTGTCGCGTATTGAAGCCTATAATGGAACGCTTCAAGCAATCCCGGGTTGCTATAGATTTAATTAATTTAAAGATTATCTTATTTTTGAGGTCGTTTATCTTTAACGCTTCGTGGATTTCAAAGGTACTATTTTTAAAAATTACCAATAGACAACAGTTGTAACACTTTACGAAATTATGAGAAGTTTTGGATTTACTTGGTTATGGATTTAGACAATTCTATCATTTCCATGTCACTAAAGAACAAAGATTAAACTGAAATTGTTTGTTTCAAAATAGAATAGTTTCACTATCGCTTATATTGTTATTAAAAATTTATGTAAATCGGCAGTTGAGGCTTTGTTGGAGGTTGAAACCATTAGAGTTTCGGTTAGTTTTAACCACAATTCATCCGTTAAATCTAGAGTTTCGTGTGGACGTCCGAAAATTATCACAAATGGATTTGGGATTGATAATTGCTACAAAATGCATATTCAATAGTTCACGTTTCGCTTTTACAATTTCTATAACCAGGTCTTTCACTGATTCATAGATTTCTACTGTAGACAAAGATAGTGACATTACACAGTTAATAGTGATATTTTTAGAAGCAAATTAACTCACACACTGGTTCTCCAGTATTTTGAGGAAGACAACAGGAAAACACACTATAGCCATGTACTATGTTACGCATAATCCAAGGATATAGAAGTTTTGTTTATGTACATGTAACCAATGTGGTGTTTTAACGTTGTGCAAACAACTTAAAGACTAACAATAAGCTGGACACAATTAACAAGATCTTTGTAAAATATTTAGTTGGATTAATTTAGTAAACAACACTGAGAATATCCCGTGCGACCTTGTTATTGATAAGAAACTTTACATTACGATAATATAACAAAAAATAATTTTAGTCTAAGATCCTTTCGAGGGTAGCAAGCAGAAATTGGCTAATTTTACAAAATTAAAAGAGAATTTTTCTTTTTTTGCGATTAGCGGCTCGTTTCACAATGTTGCCTGCAAAAATACAGTCAAAACTTGATAATCGGTATTAACTAATGGAAAAGGTCGTCAGTGTAATATCAAATGTATTTAATGCCGGGATTCTAAACAGTGAAAAGTCAACGTTGATGGACTCAATACACAGATTATCGTCCCTTCGAAGGTTCACTGGATTTAAATAATATTGAATAATGTAAATTCCATCGTCTAATGAAGCGCACAATACAAAGCTAATTTCATTATTATAAGTTAATTAGGTATTATCTAATAATAAGATAATTTTTGCAACACTTAATTGACATAGAATAATATTAATTCGGTAGGGCGTCAAGCGACAATAGGACAAAACTAGACAAACGGAGAGAAGTAGAGAAGATAATTTCATTTTGTTATTCTTAAAATGTTTACTGAGAATTCAAATGCAAGGGTAATCCCAAAAGTACCGTCTCCTGTTTCCTTTAAAGTGCATGTCAAAGTGGTGAATCTCACCTTTCACATCCTCTTTGAATCATTGAAAAAACCCAGACAAGCGATTCAGGACCGAAGTGAAGTAAGGAAGAGCAAAGGTCAACCGTCACTGTCCTGTAAATCTCTGGATGGAATATTACCTACTTTATAATTCGGACATGGTATCCAGTGAGTACCACCTAAAGTTAGAACATTTGATTGGAAGACTCCAAAAATGAGGCGAAAGATGGAATTCGGCACTTCCTCATCATGGATCTAGCTGTGAGAGTGTATGACATGGATATACAAAAACTTCTACAGCCAGGGTCGGTATGAGCTTTTGTGGCGCTCAAGGCAAGTCTGCTTTCGGGGCTACTCTCTCCGTAAATTAATGATGATATTTTTATATTTTTCGTAATTATATTCTTTGACATCTTCGTTAAAGGGAGTTCTTGATCATTTCTACTGTGTACTATTATTACCGTGACCAAACGTCCCGCTTTTAGGCTGTCCGTCCCGCTGTCCACAGGGTGAGCAAAAATGTCCCGCTTTGGCTTTTGTTTATTTATTTTGATTCGTTAGAACGTGACTATTACACAGTCTTATCCTAATTTTCGGCTGTATTATAAATGCGGAAATAGGTCTCATAATTACCTATACCGGTACTAAAAAACTACAAACAATGAGTACCTAATATCAGGGTAGCTCAAATGGTCGGAGGTTTTTATGTTTATTATTTAGACACCGCCCACTGTTAAGATACGCATACTTAGTCAAGGTTAATAGTTGCTATAAATTCGTGTTTAATTTAATTGATAAAGCGAGATATATCAACAAATATCTGTTGTCCTTGTCGTACCCATTATGATGTTGAAAATTGTCCACAGCGAACTAGGTATACTCAATTCATTACTGTAATATAAAATTTTGACAGACAAATGTCAAAATTTATAGAACCTATGTTCTGAAAGTCCCTAGACTTTGACATGCTTGAGGTGATAAAATCTTAAGTCCTTGTTTATATGGTTTTTGAGAAATTAACAAAGTCTTATTTTGTTTCTTAATTTATCGAAGTTTGATTTTGATAGCGACATAATTATGAGAAAATTATCAAATGACATTGGGATGGAATTAAATCCTGATAATTTTCAGGGAAATTTGGACAAATTAACAATTCAACTAATTGTCTGTGAATTTTATTCGCCAACGTTTCGTGCGCATATGCTCACTTCTTCAGGGCTGAAAATATGGATACAAGCAACAAGCAATTTAGTTATTCAGTAACAAACAAATCAAAATAAATACCTTCTTCACAAATTAATTTAAAACAATTAAATTGAGTAACATTAAAGTCTGTCAAGATTATCAAAAAACAGTGTCAATATATCAAATTATTCAATTACAACCAATCAATCAACATCAGCAACGTCAAAATCACAATCTTCGAAAAAACGAACATAAAGGGCCCCCGCACACTGGAAACTATTGCAAAGCAACTATTTGATCGCTTTACAGAAATTGAAATGAGGTACACGGTATGGAATGCGGTCCCGCGCACGGACGACTTTGAAGTTGTCGTGATTAAATAATTGCGCCCAGCCCTATTCCAAGGGTGACTAAACAGTAGCCGGCAGGAATGGACCACGAGGGTTTTTACCTAAGCTCGCGCACTGTCAACTATTTAGTTGCTAGACAGCTTTGGTCTGGAGTATATGTGCATTTCCTATTTTTCAAAGCAATGACGACGGTAGATGTTGAAAGGGTTCTTTTGGCAATAGAGAAGATGTCAGCGTTGTACAATATGCATCTAAAGGAGTATACTGATAAAAATTTTAAAAAAATATTATGGTTGGAAGTCTGCGAAGAGTTCATTCTATGCTCATTCTAAAATAATTAAAGAACTTGTTTGGATGTTCTTTCAATCTGCCGAAGAGCTTATAAAATTGTCCGTCAAGAAATCGGGAACTAATTATTGGATGTTCCCAAAACGTTTTCTTCCTTTGCTTATTTTTTCGACGTCTCAGAATAAACGCAACAGTACAGGTGGCTTCCACGATATCCATTGTAGACTGAGATGAGAGGTAACTATTTAGTCGCCAGCGTGGTGATCGACAACTCATGGGTGAGTAAACTGTTTAGTTGCTGGTGATTAAAGTTGCCAGTGCGCGGGAGCTTAAAATGTCCGAAAAAACCGAATACAACAATTTTTCAGGAATGCGCATTAATACTATCCCCATGCGCACTCTGAATTCAATCAATATTGATAAAATGTTCTATAGGAAAAGAAATATTATTTAATGAAAAAATAACACCTTAATAGTATTGCATTATTTTCAATATGTTCATATCACAGGCATTTTTAAGTTTTATCTAATTTCTTAAACTTGAATCCAAGACCTGTCAAGAAAAACTCTAACTCACGTCAAGTTTGAGACTTTCAATTGTAGGAACCTCATAACGGTGATAAATTGAATAAATAATTTGTAAAATTTCTTTTTTTGTCTGGCAGATCCAACTTTTCTTGGTATAGTGTCATCTTCTTGAATTGATTTGAATTTTATTTTTAATTCCTCATACGGCTTTCTTCTTTTTGCCGCAATATCCGAAATTTTGAAATAATTTTCTTCGATTGATCTACTATTTTTGCCAACCCTATCTGCATCTACATTTACGTCTACATTTTCAGCGCTTTCATTCATTTCTATATCAACAACTTCATCTATAATACAAATGTTTTATATTCATCGAGATGATTATACGTTTCAGCGATGAACATATTGAAAACAATGCAATACTATTAAGGTATTTTTATTTTTATTAAAAAAAATTATCTCTTCTTCATAACATTTTATCAAATTATCATCTCATAATCTTAATCATATTGGAAATATTTATGTAACAATGTGAACTAAAAATGTGATATTTATTGCAAAATGTTTATTATTATCTTATAGAAATTTCTTTGGAACTTTAGCGTTTTTGCCCCCAATAAATTCCTTAACAATAAAAAACTTGAACAGTTGTTTTGTCCACCGACCATCTAGTTGTTTCTTATCTACTATTTTAAGATACTTTGTTTAATTATTGCAGTAATTCTAGAAATTATAGTCATCAGGTCATAAAATCGAAACGAAATTTGATCTACTATACTAAAGGTTCAAGATTGAATGGCTTAATTGGAGAAAAAGTGTCATTTGTTGATAATAACGAAGCGGGAATTCGAGTAATTTAGCTTAAAATAGTCTCTAAATTGTTTCACTGTATCGATAAGCCGGATAATCGAGACTCTACGAGTATTACTACTGCAGCAATACAGATGTGAAACGAGGATTTTTGAATTTTGCAATTTCTGTATCGGTTGAGTGAAAATATATTAGCAATTTTCGATGTTGACTGAAATCCTGAATCGAATTTTCTAATAATTGAGACTCCTTGGAAATTGCCATTGTTGTAATAATACGCCATAACACTATAGACGACAAAGTTTATTCTATTTGTATTTTAAATTGTACTACTGAAGTGAATAGAAGACATCATACTATATGCTGGAGAACAAAAATCTTTTCCTCTTTAGAAAATTTCTAAAGTTAAATCTTTTATTGCAATTGATTATTGTTCCATTGAAACAATAAATAATCGAAACATGACCCCATCAAAAACTTGTTTATTTAATAGATGGTTGAAGAGAACAAATGGCAATTCAAACGAATAGTGGCTGATGAAGCAGGCACCAATTATATCTTTTAGCAATTCAGCAATGATAATTAAGACAATAACAGTATTATTATCTGAGGAGTCCAATATGTGTTTAGAGTTTCAAGTCTGCCCAGTGCGTTAATCGAAAATTGTCACTTTAACAATTTTAATTAACAATAGGACATTATTGTATAAAATTGAATAAATTTTCAAATCGAATTGATAATTAAATAAATTAGTCATCATCGATATAAAAATGGTGTATTAAAAAACAAGTGTCAGAAGTCGACAATTATCGAACGATGGGCAAAGCCGCGCGTTTTCTAATGAACGAGTGCAATATACGACTTCTGACACGAGTTTTTTATACTATTTTTTCTATTTTGCCTATTTTGAGCCCTTTTTTACAAAAAAAATTGCGAGTTTTGTAATTTAGGGGCATTGGTGGGAGTTGATGTTACTGATATAACAATTGAACATTGTTTGTTTTTTTTTATGGTTGTATTAGTGGTTGTATATGTTACCAAAAATTACTATGTATTTTGTTGATTTTGTTTACGATTTTTGACAATTGTCAAAATCAATACAAACGTTAGGGAAAAAATTACTACATTTTCCATCTTTACACATGTATAGAAATGAGCTCATTTCATTTTATGCTCTACAATTCTTATAATAGATGCTAAATCATTGGAGCTATAGAAACCTAGATAATTGCGAAAAACCGATACTGTCATTTTTGACCATGAATAACTTAAGACGCAGACACGATATCTTATGAAACTTTTGAGACAACTTTTAGAACACCAAAATAAAGGTGTATACAAGTTTCCGGCATATTATCTCTCATTCCGAGGTGAAATATATGAATAACTGGTGTAATTAGTTGGGAGACTCGAACTAATTGTATGTGTCTATGAATCGATTTAGTTAATAATTACTGAATAATTTCAAATGCAAAATGTAAAGTTTCTATCCGTACTTTTGTTGACTTGATTTTAATTAAAAACGTTTAGAAAAAAAGCATTTTCTTTCTTGATCTGAACCTCTCTTTCCCTACGATGAAAATAAGTGGAGATAGTTTTTAAGTGCGAGTAGACACAAAACGGACAATTGGCAATAAAATCAAGCACCAGGTGATAATAATGTAATCAATTATCTGTATGATTCATCTATTACTTCAAGATGTTTTGGGCAGATTTTTCACGATTTCACAATACGAATTCTGATGAGATTTCCACCAGATATAAACAAAGAGCTTTTTATTAGGTGAAAGGTAAACATTCTTCGAATGGTGGGCTCTATGTCACTAGTCGACGTGACCTGTATAAACATCATGTTTTGTGCTAGGTACCGTCCGAAATTACCTGCAACATTTGTAAGAAATATATCAAACCACCATCACGTTGTTGTAGTCTCTTAAAGGTAATTTTTTTAGAAAGTTTCTTTGCGTTGAGACTTTTGTAATTAATTAACGATTGATTACAACTTTTTTTATTATCTGAAAATATGTAATCAACACTTTTATACAAAAAAGGAACGTAGCACAGTTGAGGAATACAAGAGGGAAAATATTAGTCATGCTGTAGTCGTCCAACTTCGACAAGCAAAAAGAAAATTGCCATTTTTATGGATTAAACTGCAAGAAGTAGCGCGTAGTCGTCTAGTTTTTCTTAAATACAAAGATATTAATCTTCCTCATAGACCTAGAAAACTAGTTACAGTTTCTTAAAGATTATAACTAAAGTCAAAGATGATCTAATTTGAAATAATAACGATCGGCACAGTTTGTATATTATCATGTAGCTAAAAAATTCTACAGTCAAAATTTTGTTGTAGACACTAATTTAGCAAGCTTTTAAAAATTTCTCTGAAAATTAGCTACACTGTTAAAAATTTTTCCCCAAAATTCAGAAAAAAAATTTTAAAAAGTTTTTCACCGATATTTTATTCTGAAAATTCAGAACGAATGATTCTGAAAATTCAGAGAATAAATAGTTTGAAAATTCAGAAAGTGTAGCTCTGAAAATTCAGAATGCTTGGTTCTAAAATTCAGAAAGTATGACCGAAAATTCAGTGTGTGTGGTTGTAAAATTCAGAATGTATGACTCTGAAAATTATACCTCAAGTGCTTAATATTCAGACATAAGTATTGGATTTAGCTAGGTAATATGGTAAAAATTGAAAAAAAGAAGCGTTGTATATTAAATTTATCAACTTTTATTGCCTATATACGAATAAAAAGGACATATACGTGATTAAATGTGTGAATTTCTTTTAATCGTCAATGTCATAATAAATTTTTCGCCAACCTTCTGACAGCTGTACTATAGTTGGCCACTTATTGTTTTCCTTTTTTCTTCGCTTTTGGATTTATATCCAGTCGCACTCTGAAAATTGTTTAAAAAAATTAGCTAGATAAAATAAACAAATTTAAAAAAAAATACGGTATTTATAATACCTTTGAATAAATCCAGACTTATTATATTTTTTTAGTCCTGACACAATAATCAATAGCTACCCTGCCTGGGTTGTTCGATTCCGTCATCTAATTTTTTCCAAAGTGTGTGGAATATTCCGGAACATTACACCGATTTCCTGATATGTTGACTTTAATTATATAATATTATCTATTATATATATAAAAATGGTGTAAAAAATGTATAGTAATTCATAAAATGAGAATGGCTGGGCCGATTTCTGTAAAATTTTTTGTCAGTTGTTCGTATTTTCGAGGAGAAGGTTTTTACGGAAGAAAATTTTGGAAAATTTCTCCGGAAAAGTCGGAAAATTGGAAAAATCGAAAGTTATCATTCAAAATCCGAGTTGACTTAGACTTTGCGCAATCTGACAGGTGTCATTTTGGCATTGTAATTTTTTACAGTAAATGTGCTATTTTTCTTGCTGCGAGTTTTGTGTATTGTTAAACTGATTCCGGATAGTCGTAAATCATGCGTTCACGTAAAATTGGGGCGAGGCAAAGTTCGCCGGGTCCGCTAGTTTTAATAATAATTAATAAATAATTATTCAACTAAATATTATGAGGAAATTCAGTACCAAATTGTTAAATTGAAAGACATTTGGAAATAAATGGATTAATTTCTTGATAAGTATGACAAAAATTCGAACATTAGGTATATGTGTGTACAATGAATATTACTTACCGTAAATATAATAAACCTTACCAAAAAAAATCTCAATATTCCTGTTTCACTATTACTATAACAAAGATAAAATAATAAAATAAAAAATGCGCTTTTTGAGTAATAAAAAAAATATTGAAAGCAGTTAATCTAGTCCACTATCACTAGAATATTCAGCTACTTTCAAGTTCAAATATCTCAGAAATACACCAATTAGTAAGCTCTCCAAGTTCAAAAATATGAATTTTCCACATTTTTAAGCTCTTTGGGCTAAAAACAATAACTCCCAGAACTTTTGAAAATTTTCAATTCTCTAAAAAATTCTAACATTTTATGAAAAATTCAAATATTATAATAGTAAGGGTTTAATTTTTTTTCTCATATTGTTTATATTTTTGAACTTTCAGGTGATAATCTGAAATTACGAATAATTTTCACAAAAATACAACAGATATATCAGATAAATTAGCCTACGAAATTGCAGAGCATCTTTTTACAAATACTGCTGCTTTATGAATTCCCAACTACTTTCTTAAAATTCAGAACTATATTGTTCTCGGAATACTTTCAGAAATGTTAGTTTGTAAATTTTAGAAAATTTTCTTAAAAATAATCCAATTTTCAAATACGTTCTGAAAATTCAGAATAATCTTATCCTTGAAACACTGTCAGAATGTTGATTATGAAAATTCAGAATAATATTATACTTGAAACACTTGCAGAATATTTATTCTGAAATTTCAGAAACGTTAGCTTCTTAAATTTCAGAAAATTTTTAACAGTGTACAAGGCCCATTTAACTATTAAACCAGAAACATGATGCCCTGTATATTGATTTCACTTGCGTGTGATTTACTAAATTCTGGGCAATGGTGACCAAAAAGCGTTGTTCAAACAGTCTATATTGTTCACAAAGTGGAGGACCGCTACCACAAGAACTCACAAAAACTTTTGTGTCATCTTGAGAATTTCTATATTTCTCAATGTTTTAAGTAGTGGTCTGTCGGCCGTTTCTTTTGAAGTTATTACATCGTTCCGCATTCAAAGACTGGAATTATGGCTGGAAAATTAACGGAAATTTTGGGTTCAATTGCTGATATTAATATTGATCTGTTTTACAAGCAAAGTACCTGTGTTTGGGTGTACGTGCAAATGCTACAAATACAAATACAAATTAGTGTGATAACGTAAATTTTCATCATACACAGACCGCAACTGTAACTCAATTATGTAAAACACATATAATTATTGAAACAGAACTTTGTAAAAGTCGATTTGTTTATTTGTGAAGAAAACATATACCTACACTTATCCTGTATTAAGTGCAAATTAACATGTTATCCACTAACTGTTGATAAAATATTGCTATATGAAACCACCAACGTTATTATTACTGGAGTTCAAAACAAAAAAGAACAAATGTGACCGGAAAATTTCACGGAAATAATTATTTTGAAACAACAACAAAACAATATTCGTTCGTATTCAATTTCGTTCTTCAGTACAGGGCAGGACGGGGCTTAGCGACCAACTCAGATCAACATTTAACCGTCGACGTCAGTGTTTCCCAAAGTGTGGTACGCGTACCTCCTAGGATACGGGAAGAGTTTGGAGGGGCTACGCGATGCATCGGAGTTTTGTAGGAGTATTTACTGTACCATGCTTAGCTGCGCTCTCAGACGGCAAGTCAAGCCAGTCTTGTGAGACGTGAGATGGTCCGATGAGACACGGCGTGAATAAACCGCACTTCGTTACAGTGCCAACTTACTTCGTTAATAGCTAATGGGTTCTCAAGGCGCCTTAAACATGAGGATTTAAATCAGTCTCAAAAAATAATGCAGGGTTTGACCGGAGGTGACAATAAAGAAATACTAGGAGCTTCCTATCGCATTTCGCTTTTAATTGCGAAATGTAGTGCAGTGGAAACAATTGGCAAAACTTTATAATCAAGCCAGCAGCCAAGTTAATGGCAGATGTAATGATAGGAGATATAGAGTGGAACAAAGTTTTGGCCGCATTCCTCTCTCAAATAATACAATTTATCGACGAATCATTGGTATGTTTAATAATGTGTAACAAATATTATTATCTGATAGTTCTCAAAGCTGCTATCATGCATTGCAAGTCGATGAGTCCACTGATATTGCGAATTTTGCAAATGTTATGGTGTTTGTTAGATTCGCTTTGGCAACACATATGTTGCCCGCTGAACGTTCTTCTACCTTAAAAACTGTCAGCTGTCATTGCACGAATTTTTTCGCAAATATGTGAAGAAATGGGAAGTAGTCATACCCAGCTTCTTTTTCATACCGATGTTCGTTGGCTATCTCGAGGAAAAATTCTAAATCTAAATTCTAAACTAAATCTAATTCTAAACTGCCCCAATTTAATTGTTTCACGTTCAAGATAATGTGAACGCTACCATCGCAAAACTAAATTTATGGTAAAAGAGAGTTGGTAATGGAGAAATAGACTTGTTTCACTCTACTCATGAGTTTTTAACAAGTCCCGCTGACACTAAAATACATAACACAACATATTGAGATTTGGCAACATAGTGAGCTTGACAAACTATTAATTTCCCTGATTTAAATTAAAATATTGAATGGATAAGATATCCGTTTAAAATTAACGCAAATCCATCCAAGAAGAGCAATCGTTGTAATTGTCTCCAGAGGGAACCTTGAAAATCAAACATAAGGAGTGTAACATCATTCTAGCTACAAATGTAATATGTGTACCCGGTTTTAACAGAGACAATTCTGAAATACATCGTGCCTTTTCCTACATCATATTTTTGTGAAGTAGTTCGGGAAACACTGGTCTACATCAAGAAGGAGTGCCATAGATTCGTACGTAATCCGGCCCTGTTCCCTTTCAATTCAGTCAACTGTCGACTCCTTCGACGACAACCGTTTTAAAAATTGATTAAACTGCAGTCGATCTAAAGTACACGACTACACTGAGAATTTTTACGACTTGCACTTCAATCAATTTGCCAGCAAGCACGTCTGTAAAACTACAAACAAAGCATCTGCTATTACATGATACGTGGAAATTTTATACAATCTCATTCGATTGGTTACATTTTGCAAACTTATTAGAAAGCTTTCTTCCCTTATCAGTAATTTATAATCGTTCAATCGTTGTTGTTGACTCAGTATTTCGAACAGTTGATAAAACGTTCGGTATATGTAACTGTGAAACGAGATGGATAAATTATAAATTTAAGAGATAGATAGAATTCTTTTATCTATTATTAAAATCCAACTTGATATCCAATATTGATAAATATTCTAGATGATTAATTTCACATAATATACTGGACACAAAAGCGAATAAATTCCAGCAATATCTCAACAAAATTGTTGATTATTTTTTTATTTTGGGAGGTTTCAGTTAATTCCCGTAAATTAATTTAGTTAATAAAACTAGCGGAGCTTTATTTGTGCTGAAAATTCAATATACAAAATCTCTGTGGTTAACATTCGTTTACGGGGTCTAACAGATTGTATTGTGTGCTTTGTGCTCTGGTTTCTACATGGAGACAAGAGATATTGATGGAAAAAAGAAAAATTGACACAACCGGAATTTAACAATAAATAGTCCGGTGTGTTTCCTGTAACTGGGATGAATTCAAGCGGAAACCGCTCTAGCTCTAACCCTACCACTGATAGTGGTAGATGTGCTCGCAAATTCTTGTAATAGATGCTTCGTTCGTTTCTTTTTATTGTCGTGTATGTTCAACAGGGGAAATTTATTTAAGTTTTGGAAATTGTAAAACAACCAGAAATAGAATGTCACGATTAAACGATTGACAATTTATTGACTTCTACAAGTTATACAGTCGCTGTTTGGTCGATTTCCCTATATAAAAAAGAAAGAAATAGGAAATTATAGGGTGATCGTGCGACACCGTAATTAGCAAAGACTATTCCGTAATTATGTTTTTCGTTACTATAGTGATAAATGTGGATATGGTGTGGTAATGTGTTTAAAAGGTCGGCAATTTTCTGATAAACATTAATCCTGTAAATTGATTTTATCTGATAACAGTCCAGCTATTGATTTATCATATAAAGAACAACAATAACGATCAACATCTGTTGTTTTTCTTCTATTAGCGGTAAATTTGCGCTTCTGATATAATTTAGGCTTATCCGCACCGTCAGTAATTAACAGCAATTATTGTTGGAAGAAGCAATTTAAAATTATTTTATCGTGGCATTTATAAATAACAAGAGATCGATTAAGGGAGGAAGTCCTTGTAAACGCTTCAATATGCTTAGAAAACTGAGTTTGAACCACTTCCGTGAAGTACAGATGCTTTTGTATTCAAGCAACCCAAATGAAAATTGTGAAACTACAACTCACCTAGTATCTAGAATATTAACTTTACTTAACCTTACTTAGCATACATTAAACTGTATTGATTGCTGTTTTGTGTCAATAATCAAACCGAATTGATTTATATTTTATTTTGATTTATCGTCCATACTTACTTATTGATCGTTGCATTATTAAAACGATCCGTTTCGCATTTTGATTTATTGAACCCGTACGATGTATGTAATCTCTGCATATTTGCTTTAATTACACGTAGATTTTAATCTTTTAAAGTCACACAAGATCAATACTTTTAAATAACGTTTGTAAATTTGACAATCTAATGTTTAGGAAATCATCTCGTCAATGTTTTGAACAAGAAAGTGTTTGATTACTCCCGGAAGGTAAGCTTTTGCAACCGGAATTTAAATTAAAAGACGACAATCTATCAACATCAATCGTCATTAGTATTCATTAAAATTTTATTCCAAATTAGAGTAGGTACTTATATTTACCGATAATAATAGAAATTTGCAAACTAATTTATGTGTTGATTGTAGGTAAATAAATTGTGTCGAAAATTATTTTTTTAACATCCAAAAAATTGTAATGTTTTAATTACAAATTTAGTTAATATACGGGAACAAAAATCAATTAATATCAAGTCCTAATTATTAACAGGAAATTACTGATAACGGTTTTATGTCGAATATAAAATGATTAGAAAGAAATTGAAAGGATAACCGGTATTTAAAGGAACATTTTGACACGTAATCACTTATTTGATATACGAAAATGTTCGATTATAATGAAGCCACATATCGAATAGTAAAACACAACAAAGGCTGTATGAAATTACCCATAAAATCATATTATTTTTTATGTATTTGTTGTTTTATGTGTGAACTTCCTTATGGGTTTATCAAATTCATTGGATTACCATCATATAAAAATTATAATATAAATATATTAGGTATATGAATAAATAACAGTAATATAGTTGATATTTTTGTTTTCCTATTTGTTATATGAAATATAAATTTCAATTAATTAAACTATTTTTTGAATAAAAATCTAAGATTCTAATCGATTGTAATCGTTTTTTATTGGATTCGTTACAATCTAATTTAAATTTCACAAAACATATCGTGATATCTAATTGAAGCCGTTGTAAAGCAGCTCTGATAGAAAAAAAACACTACTTATCGGTTGAAATCCAATTCCACATGATATGTTATCTGAATAGGCCGTTTTAGTTAATTTCATTACAAATACCAAGGGTGACCAACTTTTGTATACGAAAGATCTACTTTTGATTACGGAAATTGTGCTGGGATGGACTTGTTGTCGATTTGTTGAAGTTTGAAACATATATTAAGACAACAGACGTTGGCCAAAAGTGCGCAAATAATGTTGAATGTACCAAAAAAAACTGTGACTAGCCAGTGAAACGATTGTAGAGCTTTACTCGATCCGACTGCCTAGTTTCGTATTCGACACAACCAATTGGTCTTCATTCAGTGTTTAGAGTCTTACTTCACGAACACATACACATAATATACAAACCAACTGACATGCCCCATAAGTGTTCCTAAAGGTTTGAATGATGCTAAACACAGGTAGACACTAATAAAAACAAGTTACGACATGCTAGCTGATTGTGAGTTACATAGAGATATCGCGTACAATCAACCAAAATTGGTTTGGTGATCGACTTGTTGGCCACCCCAGATATACATGATGGAAAAGGCAGGTTTTTTTCGTAAATTTTAAAGGCATAAAAATCATCTGAAAAGTGGCGAAGAGATTCTCTTCCTTAGTTTTTTTCAATTAATTTTAGCTCCTTTCTCGATATGCCTGAAAGCAATGATATATACGTAGGTATATAGATTGCTAACGATAGAGTAAAAGTGAAGCTGGATTAGGCGCAGCCATATTGAATATCCTTCCTTCGAACCAGCTAAAGTAGTACCGCTAGAAATCGAGGTTTGTTTATAAAATACAGTCTGTATTATTTTTGGTTGCATAAATACAAGTTTAAGACAAATATTTAGAGAAAAATGCCTTTCAAAGACCAGTATAATTGAGCTCACTTTTAAACTAATTAATTAAACATTCCATTCAAACAAAATAACATACTTTCCTGCTTGTTAAAGAATGTAAAATTTGAATCTTTCTTAAATGCGTAGGATCCCTAATATATGGTTGCTAGTCTGTTGTTCATAAGCTTATAAAAGAAAAGAAATTTTTAATTCTTATATACAGTGAATAGAAACATTTAACAATAAGCGTTTTAACAAATTAAAATTATTTTCTTATCCAAATTTCACCCAAAATATGCAATTCAAAAAGCTTTTAGGAGTATAAAATGGTAGTGTCGTCATCTTACGTTTTTTTTATTGAAGCATATCCTAGAGAGCGTCACAACTATTGCTTATATTCTCTTACTCCAGGAAAAAAATGAGATAGACTATATACTGACCGAATCAGAAAGAAAAAGAGAAGCCGAATTCTCAAATGTTGTCCTATCAGGCTTCACTTCTAAAGCATTGGAAAGATAGGAGTTTAACAATCTATACATGTTTACATCATTGCCTGAAAGAGACCATATTGATATTTTTTCTATTTTGTGTCAATAGTAGCGCTATTTTTAAACTTGCTATTGTATCGAAATGTAGTATTTTTTTTTAAAATTTGGTAAAGTTTTCATTGATTTTGACAACTGTCAAAAATCATAAACAAAATACCATACATAGTAGTTTTTGGTAACATATACAACCACTAATACATCAATCAAAAAAATCAAACAATGTTCAATTGTTATATCTGTAACACCAACTCCCACAAATGTCCTTAAATTACAAAACTCCTAATTTTTTTTGTAAAAAAGGGCACAAAATAGGCGAAATAGAAAAAATAGTATAAAAAACTCATGTCAGAAGTCGTATATTGCACTCGTCTTTTAGAAACTCGCGCTTCGCCGCTCGTTTTCTAAACTTGGACTCGTGCAATAATTGTCGACTTCTGACACTTGTTTTTTAATATACTATTGTATAACTACTCGAGCTGGAAGACGTGCCTTCTACAGGATTTCATAATAATGGGTGAAGTAAAAAGCTTTGAGCGTCCTTTATTGGATGGTTTTAGTGATACATGCGTTGCATCTTACCAGCGTTTCAAAAAGAGTTTTTTGGCAGTTTTGTATTTAGTGAATTCACTTGTTTGTTAAAGCTTTCCAAAATGGGGATAAAAAAAAGAGAAAATTCGACACATTCCTCAGTACCACTACCACCAAGGGACAAAGCGGAGCATGCGACCAAAAAAAATATACTGTTAATGGACCCAATACAGTCTCGAATGCAACAGCAAAGCGTTGGTTCCCACGCTTCCGTTCTATGGAAGTGGAAGATGAGACACATTCTGGTGGGCCAATAAAAAGTTGATAAACTCATGGAAATCGTCGAGTATAAGGACTTATTCCATTGCCCATGAACTTAAGATTAGCCAATAGGTCCGGTGTTATGTTTTATCAAGACAACGCCAGGCCACACACATCTTTAACGACGCACCAGAAAACCAAAACCAAAAAACTGGCCTCAAGATAGGCTTGTGAAAATGAGCTAGTTAAGTTTTTTACCAATAACGACGAGGACAGCTTCAATTGCGGAATTATGAAATTACCTATAAAATGAACAAGGCTTATCGAACAAAACGCCGCGTATTTGATTTAAATCCGAAAATTCTAACTTTGTTAATTTCATCGTCGAAATAAAGAGAAAACTTTTTACTTCATCTATTACTTTAGAACTACGGGCAAAATAAGTCGAAATGATGCCGATAAGTAAAATATAAACTAAGGCGAAATAGGTATATGTATTTCTCTACGACGAAACTGTGTTATAGAACCCTACATCACCATCCATTTTGTTTTCGAATCCCCAACCCCAACCTGGAGTCCTCTCCTTGTAAGCCTTATTTATCGGCCGCAATAATTGCGAACACGTCATCTTCTCGATCCTCGATAGTCAAACACAACTCCTTTCTTAATTTGTTATTAAAGAAAACACTTCGTGCCTGCCAAATACAGCGAGAGGTGCGTCTTGAATCTTATTTATACAAAGCTTTGATTTTAC
Organism: Epicauta chinensis; assembly: GCA_021725515.1. Classification (NCBI taxonomy): domain Eukaryota; kingdom Metazoa; phylum Arthropoda; class Insecta; order Coleoptera; family Meloidae; genus Epicauta; species Epicauta chinensis. The sequence continues at coordinate 82,307 of JAEDXX010000173.1, read as the reverse complement.
CAAAACTAAGTTAATACCAACAATTCGCGTTAACGATTCTTTGACGTTCAAGTTTCAAACTATTACTAATTCCAAACAAAAACAAGAGATAATTTACATTAAGCCTCATATAAGACGATTATAGGTCACGATTCTATAAGAAACTTTTAATTAATTAATAAATCTTCACACAAGAACAGAACAAACATCGCATTCATAGAGTTGTCAAAACACTGCCTGTATACAGTGAGCTAAAAAATAACGCACCAGTCTACTATAAAGTGTCATATTTAATAGATTAATCGGTACTGAATAATGAATCATTATTAAAGATTGAATTATTAGTATGACTCGAGTAAACACCCATTTAATAGAATCCTAATGACCTTCTACGCATATATAAATAATGAAATAGCTCATCTTTATGTAAGAAACCTGAAACTAATGACTTTACTTGTACTCCCAAGGCATCAATGCATAGAAAACAAAAACAGCAATAATAGTGGAATTAGACGAACAAGTTGCTGGATTTATTTGTTGACGCCACAACGACTTCACCAATAAATTCTGGAATTTTGATTAATTAATAAACACACAACAGGATTATAACTTTAAACTTATACCGATCAAAGAAATTTCAGTGGCTTTTGTGGGAATATTTTTCTAATTTTTTTCAGATATCTAAAGATTTTGATAATCAAATGACTGAATTAAATTAATCTACATCATAGAATTTTCGCTTACTATACCATGGCTTGATGATTGAGGAACTCATTGCTTTATTAATGGTTAGATAAATTCTATAGTTATCGTATCTTATTTTATAATATTAAATTGGTAACAAACCTCAAATGTGTCGTTAATTATCCAACCAAACAAATATCCAATTTGTTAATGGAACCAACTAAATATGTCGGAATAAGTGAGTCACGCATGGAACAAAAAAAAATGTGAAGCAATAACAATAAATTTGGTTAATTTCGTAAGTAAAAAAAAATGGCTCTAATACTGCGTAAATATACCGCATGGTTCTCTAGAAGTGGAACATTAGAAACTATCTTTGTCTTGTTGTTAGGGCCAATTCTACAATCGTTTTATTAAAAATTAAAAATTCTCAAAATTCTCTCACCCCGTGTTTTCCATATGTTGATAGAGAATTTTGTTCGAAATATCTGGTAGAATAAAAGGGTTGTAGAATCAGCCCCTAATCGTTTAAAAATGTTTTTTTTTATAGGGCGAAACATTCAGTATATATGTAGAATTAGTTATTGAATTTAATTATTACTGATTGCAACTTGTGACAGTCGTTCTCTGACACGTGTTGCGCAGATTATTTTTTAGACTCACGAGAAAGACGGTAGATGTAGACTTTTTGCCCATATTCTGACAGAAATCCTCTTACCCTTTCAATAAATACAAAGAGAATTTTTCTCGGAACAACTGGCGAAACGAAACGATTAAAGAATCGGCCATAAATAGGACTGCTTTGGGCTTAGATTCCGAATTTGCCTGTTATACAAATGCACTCCAACTCCCTTAAGGGCACTGCAATTTGTATGCAACGAGAAAACTGTTTGCTTTCTAATGGCGTATTGGCTTTTTATGTGAATCAACTGTTGATAAAAATCTTCGGGTTATAAGAGGAAAACGAAGTTTTACTTATAAAATGTTGCCGCCATAAGCTAGGTCCCGTGAGCCGTTTTCTAAAGCAATTCAAATATATTTCTATTGATTTTCTAAATCCTTTTCTACTCATTCTCTAACCACTAAACTGCTTTTTAAATTGATTCGAAATAGCCTTAAGCCATATGGCTTAAGTGTTGCACGACCGCATGAGAAAACCATCAAATTACGGGGATACGTTAGAAAATTTATATGACATGTATACGAATGTATAACGTCTTTTCTTTTTATAATACTGTTTAAAAGTATTGTATACTACTTATAATTCCGGAAATCCATGATAAATTGTATTTTGTGACGTGGAAATATTGTCAGGGGCTTATCATAAGATAGAAGAAGAACAAGAAGAAGAATACTGTTGCAGACAGGATTGGTGTAACATACCACCACTATCAACAACATATGTTGTTAGCTTACCTAATTCGGCAGTGCATGGTACGATAAATTTCGGAAATGGCTTGAGAAGTGTGTAGACGCAGCAATAATATCTAACGTTTTATAGCACGTATCGAAACAAATTAAATTTAAAACGCAATTTCTTTAGTTTTACCGAATTACGGAGTCGAAAGTGCTTTCAAATATATGCTGAACCAGCTGAAATCAGACTTGATTACGGGTTAGATAAGTCAAAACCCAATCGAAAATACGCTGCATCCAGTCAAAACGAAAACCAAGGCGAAACCAAGTGAAATAAGGATGGAAACGTGCGAATCCAATTAATGCAATGAAACTAAGTCAAATAGCACCAGAAGCAAGTTTACTTTCCGACTCGGTCTGTAAAACCAACACCGGACTCTTTGAGATTTATACTGTGTTGTCAGCTTATCGTAAAATGTACACAACGTACATTTGGTCTGTTAGAAAGTCGGAAAAATTGAGAAAGGCGAGAGTAAAAGTGTTTGGGAACGAATGACAAATTACACCCAATTTTCGTAGGTTATTTACAACAGCGTCTAGACGATAATCCGGCTACAGACACGAGAAAAATTCAAATTGAGTCATGCAAAAGCAGTGCTTTATTTTGTTAGAATTCTTAATAATTAGCGTCTATTTTATTTTGTCTATATTAAACTGTATTATAAAAAAAAGAATCTTAAACTGAAAGTTTGGAAGGGTAATAAATAAGAAACTATCCAATATAAGATTATCAGTAACTGAGTTTGAATCATGAGCTACCAAGTAATTGAGGATTGTTGAATCTTGAAATTTTTATAAAAGTTCCTCTCTAAATCGACCGTTTTCTAACGGAAATAGGTCGAGAGTACGATAAATGTGAATTCCTTGTTTGCTTGGACACTTTATCATCCAAACAACCCCAACATAAGTATTTATAATGAACTAGAATTAACTGTTTGTTCTAATTTTGCGCGGAAAACATGCCAATATACTTCTAAACAACATTACTATTTCAGGCTGAAAATATCACGTTATATCGTGGTTAAATCAATACCGAAATTTGGACCACAACGCAAAATTCTCAGTAAATCTCGACAAACATATGCACAATAATAAGCTATGCGTGTTTGTACAAGTTGTGCAATTATTAAACCGTCAATGTCCTGGTGAAACGCTGTGGAGAAAAGGGGCGGATTTCAAACTCTCTCTCTGTTTTAGACATGTCAGAACATCATTCATTGTTTAATTTACGAGAACCACCTGACTAATACTACTAGAATACCACTGTTATTATCATTGTATGAATATCATGACTGTTTTTGATTGATTTTATATGGGCTGGATTTGTACTTGTATAAATAAAAATAATGCATTGTTTTTCGAAATAGTGGAAGCTGGTGGAAGCTTCGTGAAGAAATAGGAGAGGTTTTTCTCCCTCCGTTGGTCCTTGGTGATACAATGGTACGTGACAGGAATAACGGATGTTGTAAAGTAGTTTACTAGACAGATACCTTGATGGCTCCATTATTAATACACAGAGAAGGTAAACGTTTTGGTACTATTACGAAAATGGTCACACACACAGTCCCTGGAGGGCAACAAAGTGGATTCTTGATAATTTCAGAGAGGTGGGCAGTTGCGCTGTCAAAATGTTCATTATTTTAGGTCAAGTGATTATCGAGGCTCCCAATACATTATAATGTTGACAATCCAAACTATTCTTTCATTTTTTTGATTACTTTATATTCGCATTGATTCAACTAACACAATAAAACCCGAACGCTTCAATACAATGCAACGCGCGCTCTGGCTTATTGTTCGAAATTTCCGCCTTATCTCTCTAAAATGTAACTGTGTAAAAGGTTAATAACATTCTAGCGACTTTTATTCGAGATTGAAACATGAAAGTAAGCTTATTGCAATGGTAGCATTTTCACAATAAACCACTCAAATCTAACTTTAAAATAACTGTTTAAAATAACTAAAAATTAAATCTATAAGATTGTTCAATCTGTAATGGAGTTATAAAGTATTTAGTAGACAAAGTGTATTTGTATATGGGCTATGCACAACTGAACCCGAGGGCAACTAAATTAAGTGACTAAGAAAACGTATGATAAATTTAAAACAACACTTAAACTTTTAACTGAAAATATTCAATCAATTTACAGTTTGAGGCGACACAGTTCGCCGCTAATCGATTCCAAGATAAACCAAAAACACTATCCAAACATGGATTTATTAATTGTTAAGAGGCATTTATCCTGAGTGTATATATAGATATAATGGCAATGTAAAAAATACTTTTGAATATCTTTGTGGTTACAAAAGTTGGAGATACGATCGATAGGGCATTTGGTTATATCAGTAATAATAAAAAATCTGATGTATGATTATCCGGAAAAAACGATTCGTTTTCGAGAAAATAGGGAAAAGGCGTCTTGTGGGGTGTTTGAATATCTTTGGTGTTATCCAATGGAATTCGATGAAATTAATAAGACACAAACAGGGCAATATTTTGAGAATCTCCATGTATCCGTTTTTGAAAATCTTTACCCGTTTTCGAGAAAATGGATAGCGATTTTCATTGCACGGGTTACAGGATTGTCCAAAGTTTTGGAAAACGGTAACAGTTGGAGAGGCGCTCGCTACTCAAATCTACTTCAAAATCATTGGTGCTCTTCTACGTTTTCAAAAGTTTTGAAATAAGGCCTTTTTGACAGAGTAGCTCACATTTCTCACTTACTATTTTATCGCATTTTCATGAATTTTATACAAGAACATGGGATAGTGCTGTACATCTCATAGCGATTCCGTTTTCGAAATTCTTTTGTCCGGTTTTTTACAAAATTAATTTTCAAAAATGGCATCATTTCAAAACATTTCCCCTATTGGTTAGGCAATCAACAATGACATATATTCCCACGGCTTAGGATCTGTTTAGTCGGTCAACGGGCAAGGTCGGCGTAAATGATGTTTATAAAAAAGTCACGTTCAAAGAATCAAATTAAATAAACAATTCTTTACTCTCTTTCAACATTGCATTGAATATTTTTAGTCAAGTTTATCCATTTTCTATTTTTATTTTATTTTATTTTTTACATATTATTCATCCTGCAGTATCAAAAATTACCCTTCCGTATTATTTTTATTTAGTTTTTCGAAACTTCTACAAAAAGTGAATACGAATGAATCTACATATTTCGTTTCCAAAATATATTTAAAAAAATATATAGGGTAAGTGAGGGTATTACTGCGGGTGTACACACCCACAGTAATACCCTCACTTACCCTACCCCTCAAAGCTATTGGCTATTCACTATAAAGAATTTGCTGAGCTTTCAAATAATATGTTTATTTGCGATATGCTTCAATCGTGTCTTGAAATATGAACCCTACATTGCATTTTCTGAAAAAAAGTCGGTAATTTCAGTCACGTGTCTTGCTGATTGCCCTGGTGAACGTATACTTGTATTCTTTGAGCGTGTGATAGTATTTTGAGTTTTCGTTTGATTTTTGTAGGGTCATTGAGTTAATTATGTCAAAGCGTTCTCTTCATTTAGAACAAAATGAACAAAAGATATATGTTAGTGAAACGACTGACTATGGGGCTTGTTTAGGATTGGAATTTAAAAATTCAATTTCATTAATTTTTTGGTAAATCCGCCCCTCTATACTCTCCATGTATTTACAGTTTTTCTGTTATTTATTGGCATAGTTATTTTGTTCTAAAAGGAACGTGTTTTCTTTCATAATTAATTATACTATAGGAACATGTGATTTGATAAGACCGCCTGTAAAATTTATTGTTTTCTTCTCAAAAATTTTATCTACTAAAAGTTCTGTAACATTTATATTTTCATCGTACTTCATTCGAAATACTTATAAGTAAACATATTCCGGTGATATTTCCAATTCTTTTCATTATTTTTCTCAACGTTTTCGCGAAAATGATAGCACAATTAGCAGGAACACTGAAAATGGTATGCTTGGAATTTTGCGCCATACAAACTGTTTCGAGGTTTTTTTCATTCACCTGCAATTTGTACCATCTACTTTTTTGCACATAAAATATGTGTTTTGTATTGTTTAAAAATTTCAACATTGATTCATGAAAACCCCATTTTGCATATGCTACGCAACAACTGACTCTTTTTTTATTACGGACTTAGTACAGTAAGTACTAAGTATGTATGTATGTATGTATGTATGTATGTATGTATGTATGTACATAGGTATGTATGTACAGGATGGACCATTTTCGATGGTTTTGCAGGGTATCTCCTATAAGGAGAGCTCGTACAGAATAATGGATAGTACATTCCTGTCCTACTTTTTCGTGACTAGTCAGATGGTGTAATTAGATTTTTGCTATGTTCTTTTGTTTTCGAGTTATGGCCGTTTTTTCCTTTTTTCGCGATTTCGAAAATGCCTTATATCTCGTAGGTTTTCAAAATAGTTGACGCTTTTCCCACAGTTTCTAGTGTAGTTTTTAAAGCTGATTCTATTTAGCTAATTATATTTTCTCTAGCTCTCACCGTTTTTGAAATATGTATCTATCTTTAATTTTTTATTTCATTCGCCCAAAATTATATTATTCACTATAGAATTCCTATCCTTCCGTTTTGTTTTTTTAGTTATTCGAAACTTCCACAGACGTTGAATAAGAATGAATTTCAAAATCACTGTGAAAAAAATATAAATATCTACAACTCAAGGTTGTAATAAGAACTTATAGTATAAGATCGCTCGTCATCTCCTCATTCATCAAGGTTAAAAAATGTAAGAGCCTGGCTATACCACCGATCTCTATATTATAGAGATCAGTGCTGGCTACAGTTTGGTGTTTCGTTGGTTGCAAATATAATTTCTTAGTGCGGCGCTTAGGAATCAGGCAACTCGACTGATATTTTACGAGCGGCTGGAGAGAAAGACCTTAATGTCAATAATGAACATGATCGTTTAGATTGTTTTCCATCGAACAAATAGTATGCGAATGTATACAACAAACAGTTACGATTTACAAACTACCATCACTAATGTGTAACACACCTGTGATAATTCAGGCAAAACGGCTGACTTTTATAGCAGTGCAGATATACAAGTCTGTGGAAACCACAATCTAAATAATAATTTTCGTATTTAGCAACAATTTTTCACAAAACTATTATAAATAAAACAACTAGGAGGGGGGCGGCGTATTAACTTCTATAATTGCTTTACTTTCCAATTAGAATGCAGTAAGGCTTTTTATTGATCGCTACACAGTTGGATCGCAGCCCAAAAGCAGTTTTGTTATTTATGATAGTGGTCCGGAGTTGGAATCTTGGATAGAAATTTTATGCATCCGGTTGTGTATACGAATTTAAGTAACATCAGTACGTTTTATACAAGTGATATTTTTGTCAATTTGTGTTGTTCGTTTTTCGTGTTCGCGAAGTCTACAAAATTTGAAATATTTTGTTACGGAATAGGGATTGGTCATGTGGAAAAAGGGGCAATTATAACTATGATATTTCAACATTTATCATGTGCACGTTTGTAGCAAGTTTACATACATGCGTTATTTATTTGATTTTAGAAAACTGTAACGCGGACCCGTTTCAACGCCTCTGCAACTACAAACACATCAGTTTCATTTACAATACCTCAAGAACTCCTGTACAGCAGTGGTCCTCAACCCCCGGACCGTCCAAGGAAATGAAACAGAAGAAGAGCCTTCAACATCAAAGAACCGTGAATCTTGCCCTCCATTAAAATCATTTGCCGTTAACGTCTAGGAGAGGCAGTACATATGCCTTTATCGGCTAGCGCTATGACTAGGCGCATTGAGCACATTGAGACTTAATTGTTGGAGACGTGGTATGCACTCCAGGTTGACGAATATACAGATATCTACAACCAGGCAATACTTCTTTTTTTGTACAATGTCTATATCTGGAGGATGTGTATGAGGATTTGTTAAGTGCTCTATCTTTACCAGAACTGTTCAAGTCACTGAATGATTACATATGAGGACAACTAAAATGGTCCTTTTGTGTCGAAATACTATGCCGACACATAGTGTATCGAGGGAGCTACAGCCTTGACCGGACGACTGTCCTGTTTAACTGCTCCGATTAAGGAAGTTGCACCTGAGTGCGAATCTACGCGTTGTCTCATTCATAGGGCAATGCTGGCAAGCCCAAAAATGTCATCAAAACTTAACAGCGTACTGATTGATTATTAACCCCTTAAGCGGCTATGTCGTATATGTTCGTCATGGTCTGTTGTATTGCGTAGCGCTCATGACGGATATATTCGCATCATGAATTTTGTAGGTTTTCTTCATGGATATGTCGAATACAATCGCGTTATCGTTTTTTATTAATAGAGAATATACGTAGAAATTGCAAGCTGCAACTTGTTTAGTTGTAGTGTTAATTACACTCTAGAAAATGTAACGTTAACTTCATTTGTTCTTAGTTCTTCAATGTGTATCATTATTGTGTGAAATTATATTTTTATAAGGTAAGTTTATAAGTTTTTTTTGTAATATTATTAATGAAGTGCTTCAATTAGAGGCTAATTTGCAATGTGTGTAATTTGAGTAAATTTTATTCACATATTATAATTTTTTTAAATTTTATTAAATATTTATAATTGTGTATTACATAGATGTCAAGACTGAACGTTGACGACGAAAGCAATGATAGTAGCATTTCTGAATTTGATGACTATGAAGATATGGATTGGAGTTCTGAAGAAGAAAAAGATGATAGTAGTAATTGGGATGATGAGAATGACAGCGACGACGACATTTCGGATGGTGGTGCAACTTCAACACCTACACCAATTGATGTATCATGGACTTCTGGAGGCACTCCACGACCTCCATTTCCTTTCAGAGGTAACTCTGGGGTGCAAGTTCCCCTATCAAAACATAACATATTGGACATTTTTGAGACATTCTTCACCGACGAATTAATCGAAATCATTGTAAAAGAAACAAATCGCTATGCGAAACAACACTTTGAAAAAAATGAGGAAAATATAAAACCCAATTCAAGAACTAATCTTTGGTATGATACAAACATAAGAGAAATTAGAACTTTTCTGGGTTTGCTACTCATTCAAGGAGTGGATTCAAAAGCCGATACTAAATTATATTTTACTAGAAGGGAAAGTATTGAGTCGCCTTTTTTTTGTCGAATTATTAGCGAAAAGCGATTTTTTCTAATACAAAAATTCTTACACTTCGCTAATAATGAAGAATTTTTAACTTCAAAAACAGAAAAAAAATTATATAAAATTGCACCGATTTTAGATTACTTAAGGGTTAAATTTATGTCGATATACGTCCCTGAGAAGAATATTGCTATAGATGAATCCCTGATTGGATGGAAAGGTAATCTTTCCTGGAAACAGTATATACCATCCAAACGAAGAAGGTTTGGAATCAAAATGTTCGCGCTTTGCGAAAGTTCTAGCGGATATGTTTATAATTTTTTTCTTTATACTGGTGCGAGTACGATATATGGGGATTCTCATTATCCCAATGAACCAATTTCTTCTCGAATTGTTTTGGAATTAATTCATCCTTTATTGAACAAAGGATATTGTCTATATACAGACAATTACTACACAAATATTGACTTGTTGGATAAATTGGCAAAAAAAGTACTGATTGTGTGGGTACGATGAAAAAAAATCGCGTAAATATTCCCCAGGAAATAAAAGCCAAGAAACTGAAAAAAGGGGAACATATAGCTATGTATAGAGGGAAGCAAATGATATTAAAATGGTACGATAAAAGAGAAGTTATATTTGCCAGCAGTCTACATGATGATAGTAAAAGACTGATACCTGCCAGGGGAGGAGGTCTGGTTGAAAAACCAGAAGTCGCTCTAGACTATAATATCAATATGGGAGGGGTAGATTTAGCCGACAGCAACTTACACTTTTATGCTTCTGCCAGAAATAGACTCAAAAAATACTATATGAAAATTTTCCGTCATTTTCTAGACTTAACGACTTTAAACTGCTACAAAATTTACCAAAGCTTAGGTGGTAGAAAACAGAGAATATATTTTATCTTAGATCTTGCAGAAGCCATAATAGAAAAATATGCTGATAAAAGAGATCCTTCGATAAGAAGGTCTAAAACACCTAAACCATCGAGACTTCTTGCAAGGCATTTTCCGTCGTTTATACCACCGACAACAAAAGCTAAACCAACAAAACGCTGCCATGTGTGTTACCAAAAGGGAATTCGGAAGGAATCGAGGTACTGGTGCGAGGAGTGTAGAACAGGACTATGTCCAGCTCCATGTTTTCAAATTTACCATACCAAAGACTAAATGTTATGTTACCTTATGTTAGATTTTTGAATTATTATATGTTATATATTTTCTATGTTAATTTTTTTCCATTATAATAAATAGAATTTTTCTCAAAGAATATATTTTATATAACTTATCCTCCCTGTTTTAAGCATTTCTTTTTTTTTATAGAATATTATAAATTTAACTTTCATTTTTTCCATCAAATATAAAAAATATTGAGTAAAATATAAAACATATTCATAAGAAATTAATAGAATGGTTATGACGTACAAGAAAAGTAAGTTAATGGACATGACGAATATATACGCTAGCGATAAAAATTCGTGGCCACTAGGAAAGCCACTACATAAAATGCAATGAGCCACTTAAGGGGTTAACCACATCAAAGCACATTCCCTTAACTCGCGCCTGCTTGAGTAGTTTTGTGAAAGGATATGGTCGCAGAGTAAAGATTAGTGATGAGCACAATCGAATGAAAGAAACAATCAAAAGTGCCGTCGGCGTATTGTGAAATCCGCCATCTAGAAAACTGCATAAGTCTTGTCGTTTTAACAGGGGCTGTTTTTGTAGTTTCTGACTGTTTTCGCCTTTCCCGACTGTCATACTACATGACTCAGGTTGGGTCTTTGTCAGGTCAGGCCATTGGTTGAAAAATAACTAAACATTTCAAAATATTCATCGTTTTACGATCTGCCTAGTCATTTTCTAGATGACGGATTTTAGAATACACCGACGACAGAAAGAATCGAAATCGAGAATTCTTAACAATCGAATGATTTTTTACAATCGAATAGTTTTACAAACGACTAACTTTAACATCTCATGTTTCAATGTTTAGTAGTCTGGCGTTCTTAAACAGTGAAATAGAGATTTATGAGTATTATATTCTTATTTACATTTTTAACATTATTTATAAGAAATTAATAGTTTAAGTATATAGAATTTTTTTATCAATTAAATTTTTTAAAAATATATAATATAAAATATATTGATAAAAAAAGCACTGGTTAATAAAATATTATTCTATTAACCAGTGCTTTTCCAGGGAATCATAAGATAGAAAATCGAAGTACATTTGGCCATTTATGATTTTTAATAACAACATAAAACTTACAAGGAAACTATTCGAAGTGTCATCCTCCGATTTTTTTGAGCTTTTGATATGTTGTTGTCCATCGAAAAATAAGCGATGCATATTTTTTCTTAGCGGCTCTTATTGCGTTTTAAAGGGTGAAATGGACCCTCAAAGATTCGTCAAAATCCGGGTGGTTATGTAGTTTTGCATATAAGGACGATAGCAATCAGTACCAAACCAATTTTACGTTATTCCTGATATCAAATAATAAAAATACACACTTGCAGATACCACCTACCCCTATTATAAGGGGGTAAACCACCCCTTGAAAAACTTTAATCCTTCATAAAAAATTATTGCATTATCCGATTTTAATGAAAATAACGTCATTTGTTAGAGCAAAGAAAAATAAAGTTCACCTGTTTTTGGATTTTTTGAAAAAAACAGTTTTAAGGGATGAAACATAATTTTTTTTATTTTCATGTTAATGACTGATTATACGCAAGAAATTTTGTTATATTATTTGTCACGTAAATATTTTTAGAGTAATCCAATGCCAAACCGCTATAAGTCAAATGTACAATAATTTTTAGATAATATATTAAATTATTTGTGATTTTTTCATCCCTTAAGTGCGTACGTATCAAATGGTTGAATTTTGAAAGTTGTTTCTAACCTGTATTTCCAAAATACTTCAAATCAAGGAGTCACCAACATAAGCAACGCAAAATCCCTAACTTGATCTCCAAGTTATTATTTCAGAAAATTGCAATAAATAATAATAACAAAAGATCTAAAACGTTTATTGAATTAATTTATTTATTGATAGTATCCTTTGAGTTAAAATTTCTAATTGAATTGATTAATTTCACCCGATAAATAACAATAATTATAATTTTTTGGAAAATTAATTTCGAGGTTAAATTTGGGATTTTTTGACGTTAAGGTTGGCGATGCCTTGATTTGTAGTATTTTATTTATTCATATTTGATGTGTGTTTATTTGAAGGTTAGGATAATCGTCACAATTCTATTACCAATTTCGAGGGTGGAAAAATTATACTTATATTTAATATATTATTCAAAAACGATTATATATTTGATGTATAACGTTTTGCTGTTGGATTGTTGAATAAATATATACTTGACAAATAATTTAACAAAATCTCCCGCTTATAATCAGTCATTCTCATCAAAATAAAAAATAAATTTTTCATCCCTTAAAACTATTTTTTTCAAAAAATCCAAAAACAGGTAAACTTTACTTTTCTTTGCTCTAACAAATGACGTTATTTTCATTAAAATCGGATAATGCCATAATTTTTTATGAAGGATTAAAGTTTTTCAAGGGGTGGTTTACCCCCTTATAATAGGGGTAGGTGGTATCTGCAAGTGTGTATTTTTATTATTTGATATCAGGAATAACGTAAAATTGGTTTGATACTGATTGCTATCGTCTTTATATGCAAAACTACATAACCACCAGGATTTTGACGAATCTTTGAGGGTCCATTTCACCCCTTAAAACGCAATAAGAGCCGCTAAGAAAAAATATGCATCGCTTATTTTTCGATGGACAACAACATATCAAAAGCTCAAAAAAATCGGAGGATGACACTTCGAATAGTTTCCTTGTTAGTAATACTACAAATTGCGCAACTAATAGAATTGGCTGTTGCCATAGAATCATAGATCAACACTTATTACGTGTTTTTTTTTGTAATATTTAAAAGAAATGGGTTTACTTTCTCATATTATTAAGATTTTGATTTTTTATGACCACTTATATTCTTTTCGAATATTCATTCAATAATTCATATTAGTAAGGAATTATATTCAACACGCGAATGACAAAATCGTTACTATTCGATAGCAATCAATTTTGAAATGGATAGTCATTTCTCTCGATTTAGATTATCCACAACTATTTTTTTGTTTTTCAATCACTCGATTCCAAGTTGCATATATTCGAATACGAATGTTTGCAATCAATTGTTATGAAAAGTAGTCAACAGTCGATTGTTCCGAAAAGTAGTCAGCAATCGATTGTTTCGATTACTTTCATTCGATTGCGCCCATCACAAGTACAGATGTCTTCTCTTATACACAGAAATAAGATGGCTATCCAGCGGAAAATAGCTAATAAGAGTATTTGAATAACGAGAGCCATTGCAAAAATTTCTCTTAGAAAAGAAGTCACCGCTAGCAGCATATTTCAGTTACAAGGTGTGGGTCACAAAACTGATTTACTTGAGTGACATATTCAGCTTGCTCAATGTACTCAATTTGTGTCTTCAGGCGAAAATGAAAACTGTTTTCAAGTTTGCAGACAAGATAGCTGCATTTGAAGTCAAACTGGGGTTGTGACGCTGAGCAAAGGCATTTTGGACATGTTTCAGATTTAGATATTAGCTGCCAATATTCTGAATAAAACTGGACATTAGCAACATACTTTGTGTGTCTTCTATTATCACCAGATGGGACCGTCTCGCTGCAAAGAAACAAGCCCAGGGATCTCATTCTTTATATTCATCTTTTGGTGTAACTGTATTTTATACTAAAAGTAAAATTGTCAAGCGTTGACTGGTCTGCGGTCATAAAAAGTTTGGGAGACACTGCTGTACAGTGTCTGCGGAAATTTAATCGACGATATTTTTGACATTTAATTAACACACCACAACACTCTCGTATTTAATAAATAAAATCAATATTTGTAAAATTATTTCAATGCAATCATCGAAAATCCCTTTGGAACGTTTAAATTAATCTTCATATGATTTTTTATTAAAGGAATTGCAACATCAAAGCGAACGATCGTACAGAGGTAATCCAATTAGGCAACCGTTCTGCGTCCGGTATTATAAATAAAGAAGTTTGAAATGAGGAAATACAGGTCGAAGCACATACAAGCACACACGTTTTCTATGGAAGAGCTCTTTTTTGTCTCTTTTGCATTTATGAAAAAAATCATAAATATTAGTTTTATGGAAACATCAAAAAAACATCTTAAAAGAAAATTATTAACATTAAGGGCAAAAACATTGAATCATTGACAATAAACGCAAATTGGCGGTAGAAAATTGAAATTCAACCATCTCTACCAGAAGAATTTTAATAGGATTTGTCAATTCAACAATTGTTGTATTTTATCGGGTGAAATAACTTTTAATTATATTTGAAGCTTTTATTGATGGAGTGCTATTCACCAAAAACAATCCCAGTTTATATAATATAGACTTACTGCATCACTTGTGTAGTTTTAAAGTAGTCGAGCGCAACATTCACATTTCCACGCAAGTCGGTCAATCCGGTAGAAGAAGACGTGATAGTAGCCGAGATTTTGATCTGTGAATTTTTTGAATTATGTCACAAGTTCCGGCATCGTGATCCATTATCAGCTTTTGGAGAAGGTTTGGCTTTGTGTTTCGGTGGAATTAACTGATTGATCCTCAAATAGTATAGATGCAAATTAACTTTGCATTTAGTTTCACAATCTACCTGTCAAAACCAAAACTATTCCTCTTATCACACTGTTTATTGCACTTAAACATAGAACAAAGAGAGTCCTATAATTTCCAACCGATCAACCTACCATATTACCTTTAGTCAAACGACAACAGTGGACGGTGCGCGCTATAAGGCCATGTTAATCGAGTTTTTTCTGCCGCAATTGAACGAATTAGGACTGGAGGTCATGTGGTTTCAACAGGACGGAGCAACGGCACACACTGCGCGAGCCACAACCGATATTCTGAAGGCGGAGTTCCCGGGTCGCCTGATTTCTCGTTTTGGCGATTTGCACTGGCCCGCAAGATCGCCTGATTTAACCGTTCCAGACTTTTTTTTGAGGGTTTTTTGAAGTCCCGTGTTTACGTGAACAAGCCCGAGACCCTGGAAGCCCTCAAGGACAACATTCGACACGAGTGCGAGAATCTATCGTCCGAAGTTCTCGCCGAAGTGATGAAAAATGCCATAAAACGATCCCGTCCCCGTTTTCCAATTACGGCACAAAAGCGCATTACGCGGCATAATGCCCACCATTGAGTGTTTCAAGTACCGCAACGCCTCGCACAATCGGGTACTCAAAATACCTGTGCTGTGATGTTATGCGCATCTTAAAACTTGAATTAAATAAAATTAAGAACTAATTAGTAGACAACAACTAGTAGACAATTAATTAAACGGTTGTCAGTTACCTGTATATAATTAAATTCCTTGTATATAATTTACAATTTATTTTTTGTTTACAAGAACGCGGTACACTTTAAAACTATTCCATTCCTATTATGGCTCGCATAATGCGGCCTTAAGGCGCACTGTGCTCTGATAATTGGAAAACGGGGCGTATAGCAATCTATTGTGGCGGCGCCCATTTGGCCGATATCATCTTCTCGACTTGACCAATAAAATTCTAAAGGTTCAAATAAACATAATCAACAAACAGAATCGAAGTTTTTCATTTAGAAAAAAAATGAGAACTAAACAACATCGGATGACTTCTTTTGGCCCACCTTGTGTAAACTGTAATAACGCTATATCATGATAAAGGATGAAAACTCGACCAGTTTATAACAAAAAATAAATGGAACACGCTGGTTTTCGGTAAGTCATTGTCAAATTTCTTGCCTGTGCTCGGCATCGTATGTCAATTGGCGAAATAGTAGAACTGTGCCAAGTTTTATTAAAATCTTTTTGTCTTCTCGCATCTCATCTTTTCGAAACTATGTTAGAACTTGTTTGAATCGAAATCTTAATATAAATCTGACAGGGTTCAGTTTTCTGTCACACGTGCGTATACTTCCAACTTTCATGTAAATCTAGAATCTAGAACATATACATGTAGTATAAAATAACATCAGGTTTGGGGAATGTAAAGAAAAAGACTCTAGTAGATTGTAAAAAACACAAACTTTGACAGACACACATGCACAAGCCTGATAATATCAAAGACAAATGTACCGGATGTAGATGCTTAGAAAACACCACACATCTACCGTAAATCATCGTTGCTTAAACGGTTGTGTTTTATTTTTTTGTAATTTGTGTTTTGCAGTTATTATTTTTAGATCTATTCGTGTCGTAGAGACGAATTTAGAACACCACTGCAACATATTAAGTAGATCAATATTGCTGAATATTGTGTGCCAATTTTCTGCATTTAACTGTTGTTAATTTGCCTTTATTTCATCGTAAACTTGCATTAACGATTCCGTTGCATTTTAAAGAAATCTATGTACAAGTCGCACATACGACGTTAATGGACAAGTCAAAGATACGAAATACACTAACTAGCTTGCGGTTGGAAATAACCATTCACATAATGGCCGGCTCTTTGTTGGCTAATTTAAATGTGTTCCAATCCAACAATTTATAGTGAACCAAATTCAACTTGTCTTATTTGTTGTTTAAAGTTGGTTTTATTAAAAAGACGGATTTGTCTGAGAGACGATGCAACTTTTGAAATATTCTACATTTGCAAGCTCTAAGAGTTTCTTCAGAGATGTCTTTATTTTATAGTCTCTTTTGATAACAGGAAAAACATACCAAAATAATTACGAATATTCAATGTTCAATTTTAAATAAATCCGTTTCAAAAAAGTTTAGTGTCCCATAAAAAGGTGTCATAAAAGATTTCACTCATAGTTTGATTCCAGTTGATTGTCGCAAGACGGCAACAAAAGCCGAAAGAAAAGCTATTAGTATTAGAAGAAATATGATTATTTGAAAGGCATTGGCACTTACACTGACACTAGCACAAGACGTAATTAATTATTAATTAACAAAACAAAATAACAATTTTTCCATACAACTTACTACTTAAACTACCCAAATAAAGAATACAATACAGGTGATGGTATTGGGGCTAAGGAGGCAATTGGAAACTACCAAAAACCTCCAAAAGTGGATTTGGGAAATTCCGGCTCCTAGCTAGAATTCAATTGCAGGGTTGCTATTTTTGGTACTTCTAAAATTTTCCAAAAACTGAATCCTTTATACGATCTACCAGGACTGCAGATCTAATGTAGAATGTGACTCCTCTAAAAACTTTTTCTGTATTTAGCAGTAGTTTAAAAATTTCTAATGTGGTACCCCAATCTTATATTACCAAATGCATCAGAGTTAAGACTGTTATATCTTTTTTTTTCAATTATGCTTTCATAATTGCTCTTAAGAAAATGCTACAAGTCCAGTATAGGATTCACTAAAAAGCGGCGCCCCTAAAATTATGCAGCTCCAGGCAACTGCCTGTTTTGCTGTGGCCCGGCTCTGAATCGCAGTCTCTCTCAGATGGCCTCAACTATCACCGAAATTGGATTCACTGTAGAAAATTTTTGGCAAGTCAATTTCTGCTCGCTGTACGCATATTAATATTTAATGGCCAGTTATTACGAGCATTTTATTACTGTCTGCTGCAATTAAAAGTCCTGAAAAATATTTCATGTGGATAATTTTTTGCAATACTCAACTGCTTACGCAAACATTCAATTAAATTATTTAACCTCTATAAAGATTTTAATCCTGAAATTCTTTAGAAATTATAACTAGCACAACATTATCGAACAATGAATAGAAAAGTGGTATAATTTGTTCGTTGATGCGATAGTTTTATCGTTTCTATTTCAACCGTAAACAGCACGCTACAAAAATTAAACGAGTACAATTCCTTCATGTATTTTATGATAGAAATATTGAAAGGAATTGATAAATTTCAAATGGGAGACGTTCGATATAAGCCTCTTAACTACTTATTGTTAGATTTTATTTCCCAGTACCTTCAACATTTTTTAAGTCAATCTTTCTGCAATATTTCAACAAAACTCCGGTTAGCGAACTTTACGAATCGTTATTGTTGTGCCATTGTTATGCTAACATATTTGATTGATTTGTTGAACAAAATTCAATGAGCCTCTAACGAAACAGGTCAACTATTATAATTAATTAATTATAATAGGATTTTGGTAAAACTATAGTTTTTGTCTGTGTTTCGTTATTAGATAGATAATGGTTATGTACTATGTGTAGGTATTACACCCCATTCCAATAATGGTATTGTTAAAATAAATTACTCATGTCGTCTGTACATCCCGTTTAATCTTTCATGTAATTGACTTCACTATAAAGTTTAAACATTCATCAAACTCATACATGAATAAAATTTCCACAGGAAATTCAACCTACTCACACCTCCATTATACGGGATGTTACAAAGCTGTGATGATCGTTGACTGAAAGTGTCTTCAAATGGTTGGTCAAACTAATGCAACATATACTACGAATCATCCAGACAACACTACACACGTTGGCACTGCGATACTAATTAAAAACTCCATCAGAAACTATGAAATACCCAAAAATGAAAAAAAAATCCTTCAAGCTACCTCGCTGAAATTAAGAATATCGTCATACGAAATAGCAATCTCTGCAGTATATTGCCCACCAAGACACAATTTGAAACTACAAAACTTGGAAGATTTCTTCAAAACAAAATTTATCACCGGAGGAGACTACAATAATGAACACACGCCTTGGGGCTCCCGGCTAATAACTACCAAAGGCAGAGAACTCGCTAACCTGATGCAAGAGAAGAACTACATGCGTCTATCCACTGGCACTCAAACATATTGGCCTAGTGATCCAGACAAATCACCAAACCTTCTTGATTTTTTGTAACCAGCGGAACTTCACTAACATTTATGGAGGTAATCCTATCCCTTGACGTCTGATCACTGTTCATTAATTTGCCAGTACATTTGCATTTCATAAAAAATTGACACCAAGACCACAACCACCAACTAACAATAATATCGCAGCAATGTGAGACAACAGATTATCAATAAGTCGCAAAAACAAATCGATAAAATTGAAAAGGCGTTGGAATAATTGGCATATGTCCTGAAACAGTCAGTCTTACAAAGCACCCCACAAACTAAAAATTAAATAAATAATTTACTCGTTCCATTATAACTCAAGCAACTGATAGAAAAAAAAGCAAGAGCGGGTTGGCAACGAACTACGTGAAAAATCTTTCAGTGACTACATTGTTAGCTTCAATTGTTACGACAACTCAATACAGAAACCCAAAAAATCTAAGAAAAAGCCAAAACCACATATTGCTCCTATAAGAAATTGAATTCTCCCCAATGCTAAATGGGCCCGAAGCGATCAAGAAAAAGCAACACTTTTTGCTGATTACCTAGCTCATGTGTTTTCACCAAATGATGATTTAGAGAGGCATATATCTAAGAAACCGCAAAATATGCCAAGTATTAAAGACTTTACTCCAAAGAAAGTGGAGAAAGAATTATCTAGAAAAGATTTACTGCTGCTTGCTTACATCTACAATGCTATCCTGAGATTAAAATATTGTCCCAAACTGTTCAAATCTGCCGAAATAATACTAATACCAAAACCAGAAAATAATCCGAATATAGTGTCGTCATATCGTCCAATCAGTTTGCGACCTACAACTTCCAAGATTTTAGAAAGGCTTCTAATTTAAAGAATAAATGCAGATGCTCGCACTTACAACTGAATTCTAACTCATCAATTTGGATTTCGCCAAAGTCATTCAACCGTCCAACAAACTCATCCAATAACTCACTTAATCAACCAAGCGTTCGAACAAAAACTTTATTGCACATAAGTATTCTTGGATATGAGACAAGCCATCGACAAGGTCTGCAACTAAGGACATTTGTACAAAATCAAAGAGTTACTTCCGCTGAAGCACTACAGTATCCTGAAATCCTACCTGTAAGACCGTGAGTTCAGAGTTAAATTGGGTGATGAGATTACAAATAATTATACTATCAAAGCCTCAAGGCAGCGTCTTACATCTGACTTCCAATATGCAAAAAACAGTTGCAGGAACATGCGCTGACGATTCAGTTATAACAGCCACCCACGAAGATCCAATAGTAGCGTCCGATAAAGTTCAAAGTCACCTAGATGAACTTCAAGCCTGGTAACGAAATGGAAAATTAGAATTAACGAAAGTAAATCACAACATGTGGATCTCTCTCTAATTGTAAGAAGATAACAGCGTCCTATGATATACTTAAACAACATGGAAATACCCCGGAATACAAATATGGGGATGTGCCAGCAAATCCAGCATAGCTATCTTACAGAGATGCCAGTCCAGAAATCTGTGTATGATAACAAACAATCCTTGGTATGTTTCTAACCAGACTCTATGTAGTAAACTTCGATTGCTAATAAACAAATTAAAAAAAAACATGGTTGATCAAGAATTGAACGGAGCGGAAACGCTATTATCTCAGACCATTATTTTTAACAATACACGGTTTAATCAAAAATTCGACGAAACGGACAAAGTCAATAGTGTTATAAAAAAAGTTTAAGCCTTTTGAATTCTTAAGTTTGATAATAGACGACCTCAGTAGTTTCGAAAGACTGTAAATTGACGGGACTCTGTCCCTTGATTCAAGATGGAAATAGAATAGCTGCTAATCAATCGTTCATCGTGTGGCTGTAGATATAACACACGAGGCAGCCAGATACCTGGTGTAAATACTAGTAGATAATTACTACTAACTCCCACTAATTTATAGTAGCGTTAGTATTCCTGACAGATTTATTCTTTGTAGAATAATTGAATTAATATAGTTTGTCGCTAAATAAAGGTACCTTCAAATTTTGCATAATATATGGTTTTGATTGACACAAGGGTGAGAAATTGTCACGTTTGCAACTACGCACGGCATGAATCTCAAACATAAATACATAACAGTTTGTGATCAGATTAGACTAACAAGTTGGAAATCTATGATGATTGGTGGGAAAGAGACGCCAAAAAAAATCGGTCCAATCTACCCTATTTTTATATACATTTTCAATTATATAACGTGATGCATTATTCATGGCACGTAGTTGGATTCGCAAAACGACAAGGCTGCTCTCCGATGGCTTGTACTTGTGAAATTTTTAAAACCTCCACTGAATGAGAAAGTATTATAAAGCGATTTCTAATGGCAAGACGAAAATAATTCCACTGATCATCCACAGTATTAACTTAATGTTGATAAAATTTAACAATTTCGTAGCGATAATTCCAACGAACCGTTTTATAAGCGATCCGCACCCATTGGAATGTTTCCGTATCAAACTCGACAACGAATTGAAAGCTGTGAAGATTATCGAATACTTGAGTTAAATCGCTTACCTAAATCCCTCGATTTTGCACAATCATTATACAATCTCGATCGAAACGAATATCAATGAAATGTTCAACGAGACTTACACAAAATACTGGCTGTTCGTTGGTATAGATTGAGTAGTTTACGATGGGTCCAAGTTCCCAGTCATATAATGATTTATATATGAAGGACATGGGGTAAATTACTCTTGGGATTATTCGAAAATTATTTGTCCATCTTTCTTGTGATTTCCATGCCGTCTGTAGGTGTAGGTTTGATTACAAGTCTGATGATGTTAATGCGATCGGACATAATAACAAGCGGGACTAAAGTTCAGTCATAAATAAAATATGATGCCTCTATCGATAAGAGATATAAAACGGTAAGAAAACAGATGGCTACATCAGCCACAGATTGAAATCAAAACTACTCAGCAATCTGTTGTTTTTTTATCAAACAATTTAATTAAACATTTCGAATTCTTTGTATAACTTTTGGTAAATAGTTTTCAAGATAAATAGTATATGTTAAATGGAGATTAGGAACGGTTTCTATCCTTTATTATCCGTATTTTTTACATTCTCCAGCCTCGAGTCAATTCTTTTGTTCAACAATTTCAACATCATCCAGTTTGATGTAATAGACGATTTGTTCATACAATTTATCGTTCATCTTTTCTAATGGAAAAGAAAATTAATTTTCCATAAATAATATGTTGTGCGTATTTCTTTGTTGGCTTTATACTTGGTGCGTTTACGATATGATGATTAGGGGCAGTAGTGCTTTAACATATTGAATAAAACCTAATCTGCCACACGATCAGACCACAAGACCTTGTTTCGACCATCGCCAATTTGTTCACCAGTCCCCGGCTATTAAATACACTTGTTCCTAGACTCGATTACTATCCAAAATTGTTTTGAAAAGTTGTGTGTGGAAAAAACAGTGTGCGTCGAATTAAATGTTTACTTTCTTATATTGTCTTTCCCATCGAAACGTGCATGTTTATTTTACCAACAAAAGAGTTCTTAAAGTTAAACACTGAGATTGAACAATAATCTCTACAAATACACGATTACTACGAATAATGAGATACGCATAGAATTCGGGACTTATCATTATTTTGTTGATTAAAATGTGGAAATACTAATGAAAAACACGTGATTCGTTATAAAACGGCAGCCGGCTGTAAGAGAAAAAAAAACCGAATTAATTTTAAGCTTTTATCTCAAATAATGCCGACAACTCCCCAAGTTGTACTTTTACCAATTCTTTTACCAATTGCTGTTACAAAACAGTCAATTGATTTTAGATAATTTATTTTATATAAACAGCTGGAAGAGACGTAAAATTGTTGAATTTCCATATTAGGGATGTTTTCCAAACTTTGTAAAATTTACGCATATAAATTTCTGTAGTTAATCAAAATTACAATAAAAAGTTATGTTCAACCAGCCAACGTAAACTACACTCAGTTTTGATCATTTTTGGTAGATAAATTGGATCTTGAAACAACTTCAATATTTGTGTGCGCTATCATATTTCGCCATTCTATAACAATGTTTTTTTTTCTTTTTAGTATTACAAGACGGACTTTGTTCTTTGAACCTAAATTTCTACAAAAATTCGTGAAGCCTTTCGGAATACTCATAAGTAAAGAATAATTAGATCATATTAGAATTACGGCCTTTGTAGCAATCCTAATGAAATAAAAGAGGGTTTGGGTGTGGAACTTTCTCATCTTGCTTTAACTTAAGGGCGAACGCGAAGAACAAAAATGGTTGCGCTTGGAATCTGTTTAAAGTAGTGACAATCAGAGTTCGTATCTATATTTTTCGACCAACACATTGTTCAAGGAGTTCCATTGATTCGAAGGGCGCGATTAAGGGTTGAAGATAGTCTCAAAGGTCGAGTGAAGAAGCCTCCAAGTAGAATTTTTCTAAATCAATAAAGGGAAGAAGAGGAGAAAATGTCCAAGAAAGAAAGCGTACGAAAAAAAAACCTAAGATAATAGAAGAGAGTAAGCAACTTTGCGTATTATTTGTTCTATAGGCGCAGTTTTGATCCCATTTTATTCCTCATACAGTGTCGGCAAATCAAATGCGTCCATAGGAAGAATGTTGCCTCTAAAATAGAGACAGAGGGAAAATAAAAAAAAATAATAATACACAGTTTTGGTTTCCAGATTTTGAGGTATATCAAAAAGCTTTATCAAATTTTATCTGTGCGTAAAATATTCATGGTGTTTCAATTTACGCGGTGACATATGTTGCGAGGTTGCCACGTTTCTTTGGTGAATCACACTAGCCATCCAATAATATCATACAGGTCACTCATATTTGTTATTTTTCTCAATAAATAATTTTGAAACCAGTTAATATTAATTGCTTATATGCGTCTTGAATATTTAATCTATTTGTTTACAAATTTACAAATTTTTCTAATTATATATTCATTACTATTTTTAACGTGATTTGGCCGGATGGTACATTTGCCATTTAAGTACGTGTAAATTTGCAATAACTAAAAAATGTTATAACTTTTAAACGGTGTTGTAAACAAATTTCTAATTTATCAGACTCTTCAGGAAACTTATCTGAATAATATATTTTTTTTCAGCCTATTCTCATTACTTTCAATATATCGACAAATCATCCTTATATTTAAATAAATTAGACAAACATTTATTTTTATAATGGCTTAATTAATTCAGTAAATAATAGTTTTATCAATAGGTATGCTTTTAATTCTATTTTATATGTAAAAAGCAAACACTTGAATTGTAAATTTTTATTGACTGGCTCAGTTTAACAAAAAAAAACCGGTTCATTTTTGTTATGTTTTTTTTTGAGTTTTCAATTTCGTTCACAGTAACGATTGACACACTAAGAAGATTAACACAAACTTTACGAACCATTCTTCGTGATCAACGTATTTTTGTCACCTAATTTTCTTTGAACACTTTCAAACTTGTCATTTGTGATACTGTCTAAAATGTTGCTGAAAATGCCTCCCTTGTCATCACATTATGTTATAAAGTTTCATGTTTTCTATTTTGTTGATAGCATATTTCCCAATTTTGTTAGATGTTTTTGTAAAGGTAGCGACAAACAAAACTAAATTACAATATTCTTACTTAAGTCCAACTTTAGCTTTTTTGAGTTTTTTGTTTCGAAAAACAACAAACAAAAATGATTATGTTAGTTATTCTTTTATTATGATGGCACGATTTCGTGCTATAATTTGGCCAAGCTTTTGCTAGGTTTTATTTATCTCCACAAATCATTTTGTAAGAGAGTCATGAACACTTTGGAGAATACTTGGTACGAGTTGGCGAATTGCAGAGCATTCTCGGTTCAAATCTATTCGCACCTATGTCGCACTTTGTGGTGCGAGAAGATGGAACGTAATGAGGAAGAAAGCGACTGAAGAAAAGGTATGATCCCTTCGGGATGCTACCCTAAGGACAAAAATTGGTTACACAAACTTAATGTATCTCGATATAAAAAGAGAAAGATACCTGACGATTTTGAAGCTGGACGCAAAATCCCTCACGTTCCTCTGAATTGATGGAGTTTTTAGTCGATTTCAACACTACCACCTACAATAATAAAGAAGAACAATCATTTAACTCGCTCTTATAGTTTTAAAATGACCACGGAATCGATGAAAGAAGTTAGTACTTTTTCAATAAATTTTCATTTGAGATTGTAGCGCATTATTGACAATAGATGCACATGAATTTTTGGCTTTATAAAAAAAACGATGTGCAATTAAACAACATCACAACATATTTTGGAAGTGAAAGAGAAAATGATGGAAGAGAAGATGACGAAGCCAATACTTCGAGGTGTGAGAAGATGGGATGTAATGAGAAAAAAAGCGATGGTCCCGCTATGATATTGCATCCGGGCGGCGGGGGCTATCTGGCGATTCTTCAGCGGAACGCAGGATTCCTCCTAAAGAAAATAACAACGATCAGATAAGTTGTTATAGCTTTTAAATGATGCTTAAAATTTTCCTGCACGTCCTGGTAAAGGAAAATGGTCATAGAAATCCTGGAATATCACCAACTCACTTTTCAGATAGCTTGATAAACAAAACTAGCTCAAAATTAATTGTAAGTGATTTTTCTTTGAAAAAAAATGCTGAACAACGCATACGGTACGCTGTGGATTCACTCTTAAGACTACGTCATATTTTAGTAAAATTTTCTTTCAACTTTTTCAGCTTTGTTTTGTTTCATTAATTTCATGCTCCACGAGTTTACTTATTACTTTGGAAGATTGTGTAAAAGCAGGTCGAATTGTTTCACGAAAATAACGTTGTTTTCTATTTGTAAGTGATTCTATTTGAATTTTAAATATTAACAAAGATATCAGATGAAATATGAAATTCTCTTATTTTTAGCTAATTTAAAAAGTCTATTATTATTTTATCAACATTTATTAAACAATACATTCAAATCTGAGTTAATTTAATAAAAAAATGTCGCTCTTATTGTTTTTGGTGAATTTAATGTGGCTGCTATTTTCCTATAAAATAAACGAGATGAGAGCGCCATAATTTCACTTGGAAACATTTTCATTTGAAAAATAAAACAGAAAACAAACAAAACCACTAATTATATTTATAACATTTTCTTTCTAATGTATCTTGATAAGTTCGCAACTAAGATAGGCGTCTTTGTATATTGGAAGTGTCATCTACCACTCCATCTCTTGTTATTTCAAAGGTGTAAATAATAGGGGTTGGTTACCATTACGGAAGATGGAATCTAATTCAAATACGTCATCTTATGTCTCAACTCTATATAGCAATTTGTCTTCAGTCTCGAATATGTCATCGTTGAACACATGTACACACATCAAAAGACAACACAACCCCTACACGCGTTTGTTTATTATCGGACATTTTTGAAATTCTTCTGATGCCATTATCTACTCCCTAAACATTATTGAATTCAGTTGACTTCAACTAGGAATTATCGATTATCAAATAAACTAATAATAGTATATATGTTGATAAAATTATAAACATATATTAAAGTGCAACTAGTGATATCCTCTAAAATCGTGAGGGTGGTATTGTTTACGACTACTACCACCGTTCTGTAGCAGCGCTGTGTACAATCGGTGCTTAGTAAGCGGTGTGCCGTCGCGACGGTTACTCGTTTCACCCTCTATGGGTTAACTAAAAACTATACTCATCCCCCAATGCTTATAATAAAATTAACAATTCACCCATAAAACCAAGTTAGAATTGTATTGGAATTGAAAAAGACGCGAAAAGTGTGAGATTTGAGTGTGTTAATTGATCGTTTATAATTATTTTGGTAAGTTGATAGAGTGAATTGAAAAATTGTTGGTTTTGATTGAATTTGACATCGACAACTATATGTGCCACCGACTTACCTGTTAAATTGTGCTGCTGTTGACAGTAATCAAGTCATTGTCAAGTGCTTACCTGGAACAAATTTCAAGCTGCATCAAGCACTTTTATCGGGGAAGGGTACCACAACAAAATTTACGATTAATCAACGTGTTTAATCGCTTAAAGAATTTAATTATTGAAAAATCTCGCCTTTATGTCGATGACTCGTAGTTTGAATGAGTACAATCGAAAGGGGACAGTAATATTGAAATTACGGTTGTTTCGAATAAACAAGTACATTGTCACAACTAATCAAACTTTATCAGAAAGTGTAATACGGAAATTTATACAAATCTACCAATTATTCTCTAATTAGTCTCGACTACATGATTGATTCATCTTACGTATAATTCCTGATTCTCCAACGTTTTAGATTGTTCCGAAATCAAACCAGATAGTAACGGATAAAATATCGGTAATTTTATTCGAATAGACCTATTTTGGGGCGGACAACTTGAGAACGTTCTACTTCAGGATGATGCTTTAATTTACCATAAAGAATGATGGTAAATTGCAGCCTCCATTGCAATCAATAACTTGCTACAATATCGGAAAACGTTATTAAAACTATCGCTGAATTAACACGTCATCAAATTAAGATTGTTGCCGGTTTCTACGTACATGATTAACTAATTAACTATAGAGCGCACATAATTGAGTGGTTCTAATGAAAAGATAAAAAACAATCAACCCAAATGTAATAAATTTGGACGCAATCGATCGTTTTCTGTTTGATTATTTGTAATAAGACGTACATTTTTCTTAATAAATCTGTAAATAGGTATTAAAGTGTCTATACTTTTACAACTTGTCAAACTACACGAAACATTGTGCTCCACTGATATCGATCCGTGTTGAAAGAACTTGAGTACAGTTGATGTCAGGTCAAGACAAATTGCATAGGATTTCAAAATTTCCTCAATAAACAGTTTATTAATCGATTAGAAATTATCACACAAAATATGTTATACTTTCAAGGTTGGAATAGTTGTCGTGTTCAACATCAATCATTTAGTGGTGTGTTGTTGATTTTCGAGTCGATTTATTGTATTCCAAAACCCCCTTTTAATCGAAAAATATCGGTGAACATGTGTCTTATTTTTTCGTACAACCTAGAGCAAAACCTCCTTTAATAATCGATTGGAAATTTTTTCATCAGATTTTCTGCTATAATGACTTCACAATACCCCTCAATTCAGTCTTCTTTCTTCGTTATGCATAAACCTTCTTTTGAAATCATGAAAATTAAAGATGTTGATGATGTGCAACGTATACCGAACGAAATCGACCGAGTGAAGATTAAAATTAACTGCAACTTTAATGTCGCCTTCAAATGGAAACTACGGGCGGCAGAGTATTGATGTTGCTGCTATTTTCGTTTATCCTTAACGAATATTTCATTGCAATTACAATACGGGAACCGGCACTTGCTCAATAAAAGCATGGCAGACTTTACGGCAAAACACAACAAACATTAATGCATTATTCAAAGTTTTCTCTACGTATTCTACTTCTTCTGTTGCTGTTGCGGTTGTTGCTTCTTTTGCAGGAATTAACTTTATTTGTTTACACTTACGAATTAATTAGTGGAGGTTTCATGACTCTATTTGGTTAACAAAATAGGCAAACACTTCGATGCTGCATTTGAAGGTAAATATTTGAATTGGTGTCTTTAGTTTGTATGTCCCACTTAAACGTGGATGATATTTACGGTTAAAAAATTAAGCAACTAGAAGAAATAAATGTTGTTGAAATTAAAGGAAATTAAGGTTCAGATAGTCTTAAAGGAGGAAATGGAACTGTATAGAACTGACTGAAATGCCAGGCAAAACAACTGTATGTAGATACCGAAAGACTCCTTGCAGATAATTTACTATACGTAAACCATAGCAAGTTATGCAGTCTTAGCCGACCTAGATAACGTTATGATTGAAGTTGAAAGATCAATAGAAGCTCTCCATTTCATCCTCTCATTTCGGCTCTTATAATATTCGTTGTAGAACATATGTAGTACGTACTATAGACGTTCACTAGTTCAAATGTAACCGCAAAACTAAAAGAATTTTATAGATCGATATCGAGTTGTGTTCGTTTAAATTCAATTAATTTTTAAACAACCATCCATTACCACAGACTCTCTGTATTGCTCTAATAGTGCTTTAAAACTGCTACTCAACTTTTCTATCACTAATCAAGATACTATAATCGTGTATTCGAAAAAGGCACGACCAAAGTTTGTCAATATTTGATAAAGGTGGATACTAGAGAACCAATTTACAAATTGTAAAGCCTTATGACATTTTGTGTAGAGAGAGATCGATACAAATGTGAAACAGGCAAAGTGAAAAGTGTACCACACACATATAGCGATCCCTCTTGAGAATATGCAGACACGCAACTTACAATCAACTTAAACTTCTTTTTTTGAAAAGCGTTACTCCCACATGAAGACTACCCGACAAAAAATAGATAAACTCGATAGGAAATTTCCATTCAAAATTTATTACGTGAATTGATTTTTATTAATTTTCATTCCATTACCGTTATTGAATACTTTTGTAGATCGGTGTAGAAATTCAAGAAACAATAAAATAGTATCGATCTACGGATACGAACAAAATACTATTAATCTACTCTGTCATCCTAACATAATTATGGTAGATACAACATCTATCGATACAATAATACAACAGTATTCGGACGGTGTGCAATAAATGACTGCGGTTATTTTGACTCGACTATAAGCTTTCAACCAACTAAGAGAATACATTTAAAGTTTTTTTGGAAAAAAATGGTTGCCGAAGTGGGACCTTTTCCGAATAATGTCTTTCACAAATTAGATATTTTGAAATTTTTCAACAATCAGTACAAAATTAATTTATTTAAAAATCAAGATTTGGTTTGTTTCGATTTGTTGCGAAAATATAATCAGTTCAACTAATCAGAAATCATCAAAGCGTGCTAAACAGCAAATGTTTTGATTGTAACAGAGACTTCCACACAAAGAACGTTTCACCTTTGACGTTATAGACATTGGCAATCTCCTACCTAAGTATATTATAGATTTAAATTCTTCTTTTATTTTGACATTTATAGAGCTGAGTGGTGGATGAAAAAATCCTTTAAGATCTCTAAAAGTGGGTTTGTTGAAAGTAAGCTCTTGTATTTCACACAAATAGTTTCGTAAAACTTATTACCGTACGTAACTGCTCTGTATTGACTTTTATTGTACAAGTCCGAGTTTTATTTTGAAAATGAGGAAAAAAAGTGCAACCTAATGCACGTCAAATCAGTGTTTTAATCGATTAAAAACGAATTAAACAATCGGACGAATTAATTGGTGCAACGTCAAATAATTCGTGTGTTAACTGAAATGGAAAATTTCACTTAACTTGTTGATAATTACGGAATATACACTATCAAATTTACAATATTCACGGTTAGGTACGAATCTAATTTCATTAAAAAGGTTTACCAAGGTAGATGTGGCAATATAAATAAATTTAATCACTCTCTGCTAGTAGCAGTCTTTTGTAAATTCGGAAGTATACACGCCTGCCTAATTATAGGTAAATATAGACCGTGATATAAAGAATTCGAGGGAGCGATTTTTATTAAATATAGACGTAAAACTAGAACGCTCTATATATAAAACTCATTAAAAGTGCAACGTTCATAATAAAATAACAATTGTCTTGGTATTTAAAAATTTTAATAAAAGTAAATAAATATAGCGGAGTTAGATGAACTGTTATAGAGCAAATCAGCCGCTCTTTGTTTCGCTTCTGACACAATTCCTTCGACATAGGTATTCGAAATGTGAACAAGAAAGACAGCGCTGCCCATACAGGGAAGTACCAGGGGCCCAAGCCCAAGAGTCACCAACGTAACGCATTTGCTAGGTAGTACCTAATTAGGCTTACTAATTAGGTATAAGTTTGGAAGCCTAATTTGGATCGAATTCGGCTTCCTAATTATAATGTTGATTGTTTTGGGAACTTTACTAATAATACGTTTTTTGTTATAGGTAATTTCAATTTATTTAACTAATATTTTTTATTACTATAAATTCCTTATTGCTGTTATTATTCTAATCTTGTTTTTGCAAACTCTTCTGTTTTTATCACTTAACGGATTATCTTCTGAGTATTGCCTCATTTCTCCTATTCCATTTGAATTGTCTATTTTATTATTTAAAGTACTGTTATTATAAGAATGTAAAATAACTGGGAGGTTTTCAAATTGCCACATTCATTTGTTTATCGAGCTGCACTTCATTCATTTGATCAAAAAAAAAGTTTAAAGTGGTAGCACTATTAATATTATTTTCCGTTACCGAATTATTAAGGGATAATCCAACGTTAGGAGAAATAGGATCCATATTTTTTCAATTTTGCTTTTTTCTTAAGGTAAGAGTACGCGACGGACTTTTCGAAATTTTTCACTTCTTAAACGAGCCAGTTCACGTTTTCGATAATTTGTTTTATTTATTTTTGAGATAATCACTTTATCGATTCTTAAATATATAAAAATAAAAAACGCGAATTGAATTGTTCACAGAATATGCATATCAAGTGATACCGGGTAGTGCGATACGTTCATGTTGACATAAGCTGTTTCGACTTATTGTAAAAACAAGCATTCCTGTCTTCGGCACGTATTTGGAATGCCAATAGTATTCCAGAGTTAGGGTATACCACAGGCTTTCCTGATTACATTCGACTATAGCGTTTCTATCTTCAGTAACATTTTGTTTACTGTGACTAGGTACTAATTAGGAAGTCCAATAGAATACCAAACTTAGGCTATACCAACGACTTACTTTGCTATGGCCGAATTTGGAAACTTTTCGGCAACAATTTTTGTTTTACCGCATGTGCCCCTAATAAGGTTCTAATTAGGTTTGCTTAACTTTGGAAAGCCTAATTCGGCCCGAGTTGAGTTTTCAGCAAACCTAAATTTCTACTCGGGTTATTCCGGGAAAACTGCGACCTGGATACATCCGAATTTATTTTGCAAGAGCATTTGAGTTTGCAAAATTGGCGTGGACAAACACGAAAATCAAGACTTATTTCTTGACGTTGTTGTCTCTATTGTACTTTGGAAGAACAGTCAAATCATGAATAAACACATGGAGGAATCAATAACGAAATAAGACATAAGGTGATTTAGGGTTATATGGCCGCATTTTTTTCTAGGTAGAATTTCATAAGTGTTTACAAAAACAAATGAAAGCTGGTTCTTTCTAGTTAATCTTTCATTAATCGGCTTTGGTTACACAGAATTTGGCCACGAACGATTCATTAGAATTTGAATAAAAACCTAATAAATAACAAGTAAAGATGGCCAAAGCAAGTCGTACAAGATGACCGTATTATTTGTTCGTCCTTTTCTCCCTGCCTTTCTCTTTTCCTTGACTTCACATTTATTCTTTGCCGTTTTCCACATCTATCGCAAGATTGTTTAAACGATTTGCAATTTTCATGCCACCATTTATAATAGAATATGCATTGAATCCAGACTTCGATTTTATAGTAATTTTCACCACACCCTATACAATCATATTCGCAATCTACTCCAACTGTATGTCCGTTATTCGCATGTATCACGTCCTCTTCTTCTTCTTCAGAAATTGATTCCGATTTGCTTTTAAATGCACGTGGATTGCGATTTTGTATTTTACGTTTATTCTTTATGTTTTCTTTCGTTACTTTACTTGTCCTGCTCGTTTTCTTGTAGAAATGTTAATTTCTGGGGCAGAATTCAATTCATTAAGAAATTTAGAAAGACTTATGTCAATGTCTGTAACAGATTTTGATGTTTCATTTTGTGCTTAATAAGAGTTTGATATAAAAGCATAATCATGAACAATATATGGATTAAATAGGTGTAGTCCTGTAAAGCTAAAAGATTACCAAATTATGATCGAGTAAACCTTCGTTCTTGATAATTTTCAAGCCAATTTGACATTTCATAGAAATAAGATTTTCAGGACTTAAAAAAAACTCTGTCTAAAGGTTGAAGATAGTGCGTTGTATAGCTCGTCAAGCAGAGAAGAATAATATCGTTTGCCCCAGCCTGTTCTAGGACTTCCTTAAGCCAAGTGGTAAAGATGAGATATGTCGAGAAGAGGGCCCGGAGGTAACCCATCTTCGAACACGCCTTTTTCTATTTTTGTCATTTGAAAGGCAAAAATACTCTTTTTTTTTAAATTATCGATTTATTAGCAACTAGAATTTACATATTCTATAAGCTAAGTTTATGTCTTGAAGGCTACTCCACTCCAAATATCATGGTGAGGTACTTAACCAGCGACAAGCCCTCTTTAATCCTCTATCAGGTCTTCAGGCCAATGTCTTCTCAGTCTTCGGGGTTGTTGATGATTAACAATCATTGCTTGCATTAGGATGTTTGCGTGATTTTCCGGCTTGCTGTGATGTTTGACACTTTTCTCTTTTACTACCTCTTTGACGTATGGTATATCTAGATCTCTGTGCAGGGTTTCATTACTTATTTACCAAGGTGCATCTGTCATCATCCTGTGTTTCTTTGATTGGCTTCTGTATTTTTATTATTTTGGTTCTACTTGCTCGATTGCATAAACCCATATAGGCTAGACAACTGTTTTGTAAATTAATAGCTTCTTTTCTAGGGACATGCTGGATCTTCTCCCAATTAGCCAGTTTAAATGTTTCACCTTTAGATCTGTCTGCTTACGTTTTTTGTCAATACGATCTTCCCAAGTAAGCTTGTTATCCAAATGGTTACCTAAGTATTTTGTACTTGAAGCTTGGTGTATCTGTGTACTGTTAATGTAAAATGGTAGGTATTGTTCCTTCATAAGCAGAAATACTCCTGCGGGACTGCAACAGGCTATCACCGCACGGTTGCTCCCTTTTCAGCCGACGTTATTGTGTCTACAGCTTTGCTTCCTTTTTTAGCCAGAACAGTCCCTGGGCGGTTATTCAGCTGGAGGCCAATGTTAAAGATGTTGGAAGACTTAACAAACAGTTATCGTTTAGGGTGGTTTGCAGGAGGTTGAAATATGATTCTGCTTCATTACGATTCATTCTTTTTAAGCGAGCAATAGATATGCCTTCCGATTTATGTTTTAGATTCAACTGATGTGCAAATTTAAATGTGATAGTCCGAAGATTGCTGCTCGGTTAAGGGATATCCCTTGCATTTTGTGTATGTGAGGAGAAAGTCTTTGATTCTCAAAGCTAAATATGCTGTCTGGACCTACTCATGAGCTTCAACGACTTACTGCCGATAAACAACATTTTTTCGGGCGGTCCTGTCAAATGACTGGCCAACTACCCAACATTATTCCGTTAGCGAATCAAACAAGGCACCATAAGTGGAAATTGCGAAAATGAAAAAGATCTTTTTCCACTCTAATAATTCTGTCTGATTCTGGACTAATTGTAAGTTAGCGATTCTGATTATTCCGTTAATTTCAGGCGAAATATTGTGTTCTAGTAAACCGAAATATATGTAACTTTAGTTAGCGTGTAGTCACAAAAAAAACGTAATTAGTGTTTTAATATGTAACAACGAAAGCTGCCCGTTTTAAAGAATAATTAAACAAAAAACTACCTCTGCTATTAATTAAAGTTTAGAAAAGCTTAATCATAATTCTAGTTTCAAGATAAAATTTCTGTGTACAAATATTTTTTTCTAATAGCCTTCCAACGTAGCGGTAATTCCCATTTAACGGATAACAATTATTATCATCATTTGAAATATAGATATTTCCAGATCATTTAATAAGGGTGAAATTTGAGTTTTACAAAAGCGAATAATATACACTTTTTTACAACAACAAAAAAAAACGCGCCCAAAAATTTTATTAATTTTTACTGAAATTAAACAATGAATCGTGTTAATCTGATTACGATGATAAATATTGATAAACAGTTTTAATCCGACAAAAAAAAACACACAACACCATTAATTGTAACTAATTTCTATTTAAAACGATACACATCCCCAAATTTCACATAATTGTTTGACTACGATGAATGGTATTTTGTATTTTTGGAACAACAACAACATGAAACACGCATAATTTCCGAATTAAATATTTATTAAGGCCACACAAAAAGATCATCTCAATTATACTCACAGTTCGTTAAATTTGTTTAAATCCCAGTTATTATCGTTTATGGAGCTCTCAACAATCGATTAGTTGAAAATTTTATTAAACGA
Organism: Epicauta chinensis; assembly: GCA_021725515.1. Taxonomy (NCBI): domain Eukaryota; kingdom Metazoa; phylum Arthropoda; class Insecta; order Coleoptera; family Meloidae; genus Epicauta; species Epicauta chinensis. Next base: position 47,047 of record JAEDXX010000173.1, on the reverse strand, counting down.
CTACCGAAAACTTTTAAGCAGGATTTAACGATTCAAGTCGTCAGAAACCATTTCCTGTATTGTTTTGGGGAGTGTTGAAATAGTGATTCCGACGAGTTGCAACATCAAAGTCAGAATTTTATATAGGAAATCCGTTTGTATTACGAGTAGGACAAGTAGTTGAGAAGCATGATAGGAATTAAAATGTGATGTAAGTGAGCAATCTGCCCATTCGAAACTAGTGATTAATGCCTAGTCTTCACTACACCCTTAGAACCTTTACAGTGACAAATTATATCCTCGGAGACCCCTAAATATAACAGAATCCTTCCCCATTCGAAATGATGAAGAAAAATTGTTATTTGGGCGGTTTAAAAGCTTTGTTTAATCTTGAACTTCGGAGACGAAATTATCAATAATCGATACTTTGATGACCTCTCAAAGTTATCAGTCAAAATAAAAAAAAAGTCTCACATTTCAAGTCTCTATTTACACACAGCCTTCTTGTAAGCTGAAAGATATATCAAACGTTTCTGGAATTATTGATTGTGCACATTAATCAACACCATCACCCGGCTTATCAAACAATGGCGAGACAAGGGTTTCAAATTGTAAAAAATACTCACTTCTGTCGGAACATAAAATAAAATGTTTCCATAGAAATTTGGCGACTAGTGACCGAAGTACTATACTTTCTGGGTGATCGAAGTGTGCGACTCCGTATTGTTTACTCTACTTATGGAGGGTTATTTACCGAGATTTCCGTCAATGATACTGTGAAGCAGAGTAGAGTTGAAGGGTTTCGAGATAAGGACACTTGGTTGCGATCAATATTTGGAGAATTCATTTTTTTGAACAACACGTTTGAGATGTTAAAATTACAGCATCTTTAACAGATCAAGTGAGTGTCTAGAAAATAAAGTAAAATAATAAACCGGAACGAACACTAAAGAAAAATAATCAACGCACTTTAACTTCCCTTTATGTTATTAAATTATAAAATCTTGGATGTGAAAGGAAATTGTAGAAAAAAGACCATTTATCAACGACCTGGCACTAATCTAACACGATACGATGTATAGTGTGTTGAATTTTTCTCAGGAAAAAAAATGTAGTAATTTTTCAACAGGTTTTCCCATCGAAAATAGATTAGTATTTTCAATAAATATATAAATTTTCTATTGAAACTTCATTTTTATCATTTACAATATAATTGGAAATAAATTTATGAAATTTTGTAACATTCTCTCATTTCCAACATGTGCGCTGTAAACGTCTTCATTCAGAACGTTTCAAACTGCATACACATTTTATTAAAATAAATTGCGGTTATTTTAATAAATCTTTAACCGACCCATCGTCTCTCTTTATGTGATTTCCATATAAATCTTGTAAAATAAGTCGTCCATATATCAACCATGATTACTCACTCATTCTTACTACACGCTGGTTGAATTTTTTATCGACTCGAGACTATTCTTTTTCTATTCCAACTGGTAAGAGTCTAGTTTACGCAGAAATGGATTGCCGTTCTATCTACATCAACTGCATTATTAGATCCATTACTACCAACGAATGATGATTAGAAACAAACAAATACCGTTAAAGGAAGAGAGAAACGGAAAAAGTGTCTAGAATACTTGGACTAACCATTTTGGGTGTTTTTTTCTCTTCAAATTAAATTTAATAGGGTGCACTAAATTGCAGAAATAGTTTCTACAACGTATATCTCGTCACAAAAGTGCTCTGATGCTAGATTTGGCTACCTCAGTTTTGAGGGTAGAATTTCTGTTTTCAAATAGAAGAATTTAGTCACTAATTTTCCATTGTTAAATGCCAGTTAAGTAATAAGTTACAATTGCTATCGCAAAAGCGCCAGCTTGTGTTAATTACCACCCCTTTAATATTCTAAGCAATTTACAAATAGAAACAAACAACCAATCTCTATAAACGATTTCATATTGTTTGATCATGAGATATGCAACGACGTACCTTAATGTATTTCATTTATGTGTATATTGGTGTGAATTTACATAAACAAAATATATGAGTTTTCATTTAATTACGCAACACATCCCAATTCACACACACACACACCACATATTACCAACAAAACTGTGAATTTTCCTATTTGAATACCAACACGGTTTTGTATTAGAAATATGCAAAAGAGATGATGAAATTTTAACACCATATCAATGTTATTGTGTTTACCCTATTTTAGTTATTTTAACAAAACGTGCCGCTGAAATGTAGTGTTTGTTTTAAAGTATTAATCGAAACTACTAGACTTCTGAGGCTTGAGTGGATTGTGTATTTTTGTCTATTTTTCTAACAATACAAGGATCCACATGAGAATTTCCATAAATTTCTCATAGAAAGAAATTTCCTATTCTGGAAAATACGGTAGGAAAGCAACTATAATTCAAGCAAACAGAATCATCTATTAAATTTTCTTTAACTATTACTGCAATCAGCACCCCATTCTAGAAAAATAGTAGAAAATTTCGTAAAAAAAGAACTCCGTCTAAAATTATGCCGCCCTATGCAAGTGCCTGCTTCCTGCGTCCTCTGATCAGCCCTGACGATTTAATTATATAAAAGCTATGCTTCTATTTTCCGGATCTATCAGGGATTTTTATCCTATTAAAAATCATTCTGAATATTGCTAACTACTACATGGGCTGAAAAGTCCCTGGATTTTTAATGAAAACAAGCGTTTTTGTGCAGAGTTATATTTCTCCCTCAACATAGTTGTCTCCGAGTGCGATACACTTGGTATAGCGATTTTACAACATTTGGATGATCTCTCTATAGCACCAAACGTCCAAGCCTTCAAAATACGTCTCGACTTCAGCGACGACTTCCTCATTCTATGGGAATCTCTTTCCTTGGAGCCACCGCTTGAAATTTGGGAACAGATAATAGTCGCTGGGTGCCAAGTTTGGAGTATACGACGGATGAGCAATCAATTCGAATTGTAATTGCTCCAATTTGGCTCTAGTTTCTAGGGACGTGTGTGACGGGGCGTTATCCTGATGGTACAGAACTTTTTTCTTTGCCATATGGGGCCATTTTTTCTGCAGCTAATCGATAAAGATTATGCTATGCAAATTGATTATGTTGAATCATCAACGCAATGCTGTTTTTGGCAGACAATCAGCAAACGCAGCACCCATTGCGCACGTTGCCTTATCATATCCAAAACATCGTGCAAAATATATCCTACCCGTTGTTTTGAGATGCCAACGGCCTGAGCTAGCTCGCACAACTTCACTTTACGATCACTCAAAACGGCACATGCTTTACGATTTCCGGATTCATAGCTTCTTTTGATCTTCCCGAGCAGGGTGCGCCTTCGGTGCTTGCACGACCTATTTTAAATTCACTAAACCAACGATAAACTGTTGGTTTCGAAGGAGCAAATATGGGATAACATTTCTTCAACCATTGATTGTTCAGGAATTTTACCCTGAAAACTATACTTGATCAATGTGCGATATTTCCATTTTTCTTTACGAAAGCGAAGACGTAGCGACACTTAAACGACTTTAGTTTGTAAACGAATGAACGACATGTCATGAAACATTACACATAAATTAGTGACAGATGAATCTCTCGATAGTAGATTGTGCAACTAGTGCGGGAAGTTGTCAATTGCACACGAGAGCGGAGTTGAGCGCACGAACGACAAAACCACAAAAAGAAAATAAAAATTCAAAATTAAAAAATTAATTAAATCTGTCAAAACTATAAATGGCATTCCTAGAACGGTTTAGAACGGTCACCATAAACAAACTTCCCGCACGCAAATATTACTTTCCGCATTCAAATATTACTTCCCGCGCGCAAATATTACTTCCCGTACGCAAATCATGAATTATTTTATATCGTGTGATTTCTGCTACTTTCCGAACGAAATTGCTGGCTGAAAGTTAGCACTTTCGCCGCATGAGTGATAACAAATAAATTACGCTTATTTTCTAATGAGGCCGCCTCTTTTGACCGCTATAGCAGCTTTTCTGCAAGTTTTTCAGCATAAGTGTTCACATTTCTCAACTTCTTACATTATTAAATTATTCGTAAGCACCTGAAAAACTTGAACTAGATCGCCTAAGCACCTTAGAACATTTGGTGACATAGTTTAACTTCTTGCAGGTTGTATATGAACATTTTAATAAGTACATGAATTAAGAATTGTGCGGTAACGAAAATGGCCACACATTCGCGAAAGAAAGTGTAGACGCAGAACGATAAGAGGACTGTCTTCTTAAAGGCTTTACAAGTTGAAAAGCCTTTGTAAATTTAAAGTATTTAAATGAAACAGTAATTTGACTGCAATGGCACAGAGACACTTGAAAACATCCAGTATTTCGCATGACAATTTTGTGCTGTTTAGATACCTAAATCGTGTTTCACATGAGCAATAGTGTATCAAATTGTATGCTAAAAACTGTCATGTTTTACCACAGTTATATTTTAATAAATCAATATCCATACTCAATCAACTAAAACACATTGTAATTAATTTTTAATTGATTTCTACATATTTTGTTTCAGATGCTGACAATTTGTCACAAGAATGTTGAAGAATTATTATTAAAACAATTGGAGTTATTTGTTGTTTTCAACCAAATACAACATCGAATTAATGAAATTTGACAATTATTCATAATATGTAGCCGCCCCCAAAACGGTGGATGTTGTCAATGAATCATGAAACAATACAACGCATACGACCTGCATAAAGCTTGTGAATCATAAACGAAGCGGTTTCGTTGCAATATGATAACACGGTGGATAAATTGTTGGTGCTGGATTCAAACGTGGTACACAAACTATGCTATCAATAATATTCAATAGTTATCATTTATAAAATGATCATATTAATGGTTTGATGATGTTGTAATTAGTAACGAATTTAAAAATTTTAGAATAATGGACAGAGAATTATAAAAAAGTTATTACTTCATAAATATTATCATTAAACAGTATATATCAGGTATATTTCGTTCACTCTATCGAATACGATAACAATGAAAGTGATTCTAAAGTATGTGAATTTCTACACGTGTATGTTTCTTTGTGTTGTTATCATGGAGATCTTCACAACGGCTGTCACAGCAGGTAAGTGAAGTGTTCAACGGAAAAATCATCATGGATGTGTGTCACAAATAGCGAGGAAAATAAACGTTTTTTTCTTTCATTTTTACTCTTCAATGACTTTTTGTATTGTTAGAAAATTAGGGCAATATCGACACTTTCAATTCTAGTTGTCCGAATGCAAGCTTCATGCAAGATTCGTTAATAACGCTCAAACTCCAAACTTTATCTAAAGCTTTTCTTATACAAACAAAAAGAACGATGCGAATAGCATAGTAACTAAATCAACAACTAAACTACATACAGTGGAATTACTTATTGTAAAGAACTTTTAGTTTGCTGTATTATCAATATTTCATGATAAATTGCACTTGTTCAGGATTTGCGTTATCAAACAGTATCAATTGCCATATTAAAACTGAGGTGTTGTATAAGGGCACTATGGCACTGATTGCATTTGCAAATAGGGGAAGGAAGTTATAGGCAAGTACACAAAATGTTGCTGAGCTCTTGTAGTTACTGTTGGAGAGAAAGACAATCCTATAATTATTAGGCCACACTCTGATATTAAAGAAGCTATAGATAAAGGACATTTTAGAAATGTTGGGAATAAGGTTGAAAAATAGAAAACAGAACAATAAGAGAATACTGAGGTAAACAAAAACGATAGTAATACGCCCACAATCGTAAGAACAACATGGGGAAGACGAGGACCAGTACACAAAAAAAAACAAATCGATGCAAAAACTGGCCGACAGCAACTCAAACTGTTCACGCGTATATATAGTCGAACCTGGATAAGCGAGAGTTCAACAGACCTCGATCTATTTATCGCTTATAGAGGTTTCTCATTAACCCGAGTTTTTAGCTTACAGAGATATAGGAGACATTTATCTCTCTTAAAGAGGTCCATAAAAATACAGCCAACAAGTGTCGATAAACATGTATGTAATTGGATGGGTATTATTTGCTAGAATAATACATGTTTGGAGATAGATGCTTACAAAAAAAAAATACTAAAGTTCTAACATCAAAATTTACTTGAAAAAATCCGTTAATTTTTTCTGCGTTTCAGTTTTTACATTTTGTGTGTATTTTGCTAATTCATAGGGTGGGAGGGGCAAAGTGGACCCCTTTAAATTTTCAAAGCTTCAGAAAATATTGGGGCAAATCTTTTTGAAATTTCTTATATAATGAGGGGTAAAAAGGACCATTCATTTTTTGAATATTTAATAATTAATTGTAAAAACAAAAATACAGAATGGAAAATATCAATTATGATTCGACAACCGCCGAATATTCAAAAAATTTGTGGAGCGTCCTTGAGTTCTTGGAATTATAAGAAAACAAGAATTTATGCACATTCAGGCATTCGAATAGAATAAGAGTTCTTTGAAATTTAAGAATGAGTTATAAATAGCAAATGTTAAGTACATTTAACTGTCGCTTATAGACAATTAACAATCTCAGTTATAGAAGTCCATGAGCAAAAAATGACTCTCACTTATACAGGTTTTTGTTTCTCACTCATAGAGATTTTAGAGCGGTAAAATTATGGAACCTGGCCATTACTCTCACTTACAGAGTTTTTTCGCTTAAACAGTTGTCCCTTACTCAGGTTTGACTGTACATCAAAATTCGGATCTTCTATGGTCCTATTAGTCTTGATTCGATCACCACAATTCTCAGTATATCATAATTCGTCACATAAAAAATTCAATATTAATGATAACAATTTCCACTGACAAAAGGGAAAGAATCAATTTCTTGTGTTGATTGTTGCCCTATTTATGGATAATTCAAATGATTGATGGTAGATATTATAATCAACAAAAATAAAATTGGGGATTGAATTCTCGACAATATTGATCAATAAAAATCGACAAACGGTAATTTAAACCACACTCGTACTTTATTTAATAATGAAATATTCATAACGGCATCATATGCAGCATATCAACAAACAGTAAAATTTCACAACAAAAATTGATATTTATACTCGAGCTAGTTTATGCCGTCAACTTGCCATTAAAGATACTATTTTGTGTCACAAATAGCGAGGAAAATACACGTTTTTTTTCTTTCATTATTTTTATGCAATCAAATCCATCTTTGGATCATGTATTAATAAATAAATGTGTATAGATTCAAAATTGTAATCTTATAATTGACGTAATTGTACTGTTGATGGTTTGATAAAAAACTGAAACCGGTTCACAATAAAAAAACAAACATTTTCAGTTATTTATTAATAATTTATTTAATAATCAATATTGATAACGGTATCATATGTAGTACATCACCAAACATTAAAATTTCACAACAAAAATTGATATTTCTAATCGAGCTCGTTTATGCCATCAACTTGTCTTTAAAGACACTATTTTAATATGGGACGGAAAAATTGTAATTGATGATCGATCATATAATAAATCAAAAAAATTATTAGCTGTACAAATGAGTAATTAAAATTATTTTAAGCAGTCATAACATCAATTTTAAATGAATTTTGTGATGATGTAATGTTGACATATGGCTATTAAAAAAATATTGTTTGGCGAAAGGCCCAACATAATCTTCAAAAGTATTCAGTTTAGTACAGTCGAAAATAGCAACAGATGAGGAGCATATCCCACACTGCAAGAGATTGGGAATCGATTTATTCCTTTCTCAGCGAAGGTGTCGTACGATGTATGCTCAATTTTGGTTTAAGCGGTCTAAAAGCGGTCTAAAAGCGGTAATTTTTGTCTAATCGACAAACAACGCCCTGAGGCCCTCGGAATTACGACAATGCACAAATGCAAAAAGAGCTGGCAGAAGATTTGGGAGTGACGCAACAAACGATTTCTAAACGCCAACGAGGGCAGCGGGTCTTTATCTTCTCAATAAGTAGCGAAAGTCTTTCTATGGATACTCTATGACAATCCGGAACGCAGAAAGTCATGAGTAAATGCCGGCGAATGGTCAAAATCGGTCGCAAAACCCAGTCGTTTCGGAAAGAAGACTCTTCTCTACATTTGGTTTCATTATTGCACCACAATTAGTTCAATAAAACCATCTTCTCATTGTAACCAATACTCACTATCAATGTTTTATTATATTGGAAATAATTGAGCAGTGTATAATAATTGAGCAATATATTGCGTTGTACCGATCGTTCACAAATATCCGAGATGCTACTTTTGTTATTGTAAGCAGTTTATTGATAATAACCCGAAATGTCCAAATTGTGCTCAGATATTGCACTAATTTTAGTGAGCACGTTTTGGAATCGATCAAGTAAACCCCTTAACTTGTACGTTCGAGTTAATACGAGTGCACTCAAGCCAAACTGTGCACACTCGAGATAATTCGAGCGGTATTGTATTTTATGCTGCTATAATTTTTCACGCTCGAATATAATCGAGATTTGAAAATAACAATGTGTAAGCAAAGAAAAAATATTTTTTCTTAATACTAACAGTTGAAAGTTGACTTTACTTTATTAATATCTTAATGGTAAAGTGACACTTTTCTTCACTAGTGAAGCAAAGTGACTTTTCTTCACTATTGACTTTTAGTTTCTATTAGGGGTACTAAAAATGATGTTGAACAAGTTTTTTTGTGGGACAAAATCGACGCAATTCTTTTTTCTCAATACCACACATTTTTAGCAATTCAAAAATACACAGATTAAATTTTGGAATATAAGAAAAAAAAATAAACAAAAAACTGAGAATTAAAATGCCTCTATCTTCAATTAAATTATATATTAATTATTCCCAGTGATTCAATTTAAATTAATTTCGGTTAATTTGAATTTAAATTGTACACGGCGACTGTCCCGGTCTGACTGTGCTGTTCGGTGTCAAAAAAAAGATTACAATAATAACAATGGCCTTCTCGAATTGTCGAGAATGTGAAAAATGTAAACAAATATTTCTATTTTTATATATAATAAAATTCTAGATTCAATATATACAGAATGTCTCGTAAGTAATGCACCACCTTGCAGAGTCTGATACGAAATTAAATCCTGATTCGAAATGTCTTTTATAATTTACTATTAATTAAATTCAATAACCATTCAGGTGCGTGCTGTAGCAGAGAAAAAATTGAAAACACAAGCGCGTGAGGTAATTTATTTCTTACGAGACAGCCTGTATATATAAATAGTATATTAAAAAATTAGATTAAATAAAAGGTCGTTAGTATTAAAAAAATGTTGTACTTTACACGGTGGGAAGTGTCTTTTCCCACCTTGTAAAGTAAATAACTATTACTGTTAAAAATATGTTTTTTTTTCCGAAATAGCATTTCGAAAAGAATGATAGAAAAGTCGATGTACGTGTAACATTGCAATATTCGGCTCTTTTCTGCAAGGTGGATGAAAATCCAAAATTAAAATACAAATTTTGATTATTTTTGTATTTTTTTAAACAACGTTCTAAATTGTGTTTTTTACGTAAAAAAAAATGTTTTTTTTTGGCCGGTTTTTTTCAAAAAAACTTTTTGAATAATTTTGCTATCACTAATTGCTATTTAATATTGTGGAATTTAGCGTTTGTATATAAAGACAGGAGGTTAATATAACGGAAAAATGCAAAATGTCACAAAGATATTTTTAACGTGATGCCACAAACTGTAAAATTGACAGTTTAAGCTATCTTAAAACAGAATGGATTTGATTCCATTGTGTTTATTTGAATTTAATTACAGCATTGAATAAAAATTGGAATGAAAGATAGAAAGAAGGTAAAAATTGTACGTCGTCCTGCTGATAAAGGCCACAATATCTAATACGCAAGAGCAATAATAGAGCCGAATAGAAGGACTTATGTGGTGGACAGTACGAAGAGCTGGAAAAACTGAAATATAAGTGGATTTCTAACAAGCTTAAAGGCAGGAAATCGAGTGTCTCAGGTTCAATTCCTGACTGAGATAGTTCGTGGCGTATTTTCTTCCACTTTAAACGAATAATGTGCATAGTAAACTAAATAATGTGCATATTGAATAATCAATATTTCGCAAGTTTTCTGATACTCAAAAATCTAGAAGAATATTTGCGTGAAAGCGGATAGTAGTCAATAAGAAAATGGCTTTTATTTGGGAATTTTTGCAACAGTTAACGCACAAATTTGGGCTTCACGTTGCTGTAGGCAAATGAAACCAACTCACTTTGAACTATTTGCAACATACCTCCAACTCGAGCGGAAACGGTTACACAGAACTCAAGCCGATTGCATTGGGCTGGTCCCTGATATGCTCAATATTTTGTGTGATTGTGGGGTGCGTTGTAATCTTAAAAAATAAGTCATAAAAAATAGATTCCCATCTTTGCCTAGATGGTTTAGTCGCTCTTAGAATTGATCTTAAATAATTTAGTCAAAGATTCAAATGGACATGCATTTCGAGCCTTAATCGCAATCGTTCAGCAAAGCTTGTTCTGATTAATCACGCCGCAGAATGAACGCCTCTATATTGTAAAAATCCTGAGATGATTAGAAACACGAGAATTGAAATTAACAAACAAAATATGTGTGAAAATTACATCCATTTGCTTCAAGTATTTTGGTATTTTTTCTGCTTATCTTTCTATATTTTATTTATTAATTTGTTTTATCATTATTACCGTTCCAAATTTTGCCGTCCTCAAATGACACCATCCTAGATCCGATCCTCATGGGTCCTTAGCCTGAGTCCTCCAGACAAAACTGTTCTCTATCCTTCATTAGAACGGCCACGACTAAACACTCGTAAACTAGAACCACTCTTCGCAAATAAAATTGGGAGTTTTCAGTTGATTTATTTATAAACACGACATAAAAGCTAATAATACTTGAGTTTTTTTCACTGAAAAACTTTTTTTAAAAATCACCAGACTTGCCTGCATACCAAATTAATAACTAAAGAACGAACAATAAGAACAAAAAAGAATGCATAGCATCAAATGAAACCATTAACCTTCAACGAACCATTAACTTATCCCGGAACTCCGGATTTGTTTGCAATTACGGTTGGCGGAAAAAAAAAGAAAAAGCACTTGGCAAACATATTTGTTGGAACGCTCCTTGATCTTTGTCCTACTTCTAAATCTCATACAATAATTTACAAACAAAAACCAAAATTTTGTTTGATTAACGATTCAACAAACAATTGTAATATACTTCGATCTGTGGTGTCTACTACGAATTGTTTAAAAATAAAACCAGTATCAAGGAACATCGAATTGAAATGAAAATATTCGTTTCCGTTTCTAATAAATAAATATTCGGTTTGTAACTACTTTGACACTTTACGCATGAATTACTATGTTATCTGTTGTTTCAGCAGGACAACCCTTGGTTCTATACAGTGGCGTATCTAAGCTACTTGGGGCCCGCCCGCAAAAAAATACAGGGGGCCCTCTCTAAAATAAAAGAACTATTACAAGTTAAGGTGATACATAACATAAAACCATTTAAGTTGCTTATATTCCCAATACACTGCTTTCAAAATGATACTAATTTGTCTCATAAACATTTGTTGCACACTTGAACTATTTACAATTATTTTAATAATATGTTTATTCAAAAGCTCGTTTTTTTTTACTAAAAATTCGGTGATAATATCGTCCAAATTAATATTTTGTGTGTAATCACTTTCACTCAAAGCTTTAAGTTGAGATTGTGACATTGTGCTTCTAAAATACCTTTTTATCAAATTTAATTTCCAAAATGACTTTTTCGATGTTGCAGAAGTAACAGGAAGTATCAAAAATAATTGTTACAGTGCACAGGTCATCAAAACTGCTTATGATACATCTATTTTTTACCAATAAAAAATTTGCCAAATCTTATGTAGGTACTTGCTACATCTGAATGTTCTGACAGTATTACAGTCTTCAAATTAATTATTTACTGAACAGTATCTTCTGGGTACTTATTTGCAAGATTTCTTAATCAAAAAATAATTTCTTCTTCCTTTATTTCCACTAATGTTTTAATTCAAATCTATTTAGTGATGTTAACAATATAGATTTTGTCTATACTAGTTATGTTTTTTAAGATAAGACCAAAGTACTATTGATTCTATGAAGTTTAGACTACGTATATAGGAGGTTTTTATAATAATACCTATTTCATATGTCAACAACTGTTTTTAAAGGCAATTTTTTCGTTTTTTTCTTTTGTACATAAGCACATATTTATGAAAATATTTTCTTTTTCTTACATTGTGGGGCCTCTAAAGTTCAGGGGCCCGCCAGCGCGGCGGGCTCTGCGGGCCCTATTTATACGCCATTGGTTCTATAAAATAAACAATCAACGGTAAACTCCGGGTCCGGATTTGCCTGTCATTGATGGCACAATAAACTTTATTAAGAAAAAAAACTAACAGTTTATATTCATTTTGTTAGTTTTTACAAGCTACTAAAATGTAAAGAAATCGCTAGCATTGACAGTTAATGGTCGTTTTGTGTGTGTGTGTGTGTGTGTGTGTGTGTGTGAGAGAGAGAGAAATAGATGATAAAGTAGAAAAATGAACGTTTTGTCACATAACGCGATGTTATTCTAGACGGTTAAATCGTACACTCGTAATCATAGCATAAATCATTTCAAGCGATATTATTTATGAAAAATACAGGATAACTGTAGAGAAATAAAAGAATAATCAAAATTAAACATCAATGCCGAGTTGAAACTGATTTACACGTTTTTAACAAGACAATAAATTCCTGTAAAATAGCAGGAGAATTTTTTCGTAATTCGTTCTGAGTGTCTGATATAAATCAATGCTTTGATGTTATTGAAACGATCCAAGTGCCTGTGACTTGAACAACTGTAATTTTATGTTGAATACAATTCCAGGCTTATACATAATATATTCAGAACTATTTCAAAAGAATCTGATAGCAATTGTATTATGTATATTTCAACAATTCGAACACATATCTGAGCCACTGATAGTAATACAGAGCTAATATATGTATGTAACTTGTTTATCATGCATGAGATTTAACAAACTCTATACACATATGTCTATCAACCTTTAACATTAACCGAATGTTGGCATATCTCTATCTACTCCATCGTATATACACGGTAAATCCATTTTCATTTACAAATTTTTAATGCAACCGAAAAACCTATGAACTCATTCCCCAATATCACACAATCTTGATGTACGTACAAAATAAGAGTGTTGCAGCTCACTACCCACCCCTCCAAAGTAATATCTAGAAGTGCTGTGCAATTTAACCGATTAGGTCGGCTAAAAAAGTTACCTAAGTTAATTTAGCTGGTTAGCCGATCAGCTTAACCGGCTAATTTTTTTAAGCAGTTTAACAATATCTTTTTCACAATGCAAATGTATTAATTTTTCTTTATTAATCTAATAAATTATTCTATTGTTGTTTTGTTGTTCATAAAAGCAATATCAATGTTATTTTTTTAACTTGTCGATGAAAAAAAGTTCATCAAACCATCCATCTGACACACGTCTTACCCCCAACACTCTTTTCTACACTAGATTTCCGCTTTTATTAAACACATTTAACAAGAACCGTGACTTCTTGGCAGTTGTCTGTGTTGTAATCTCGTTAAAATTTGCAATATATCGCCAAGCATGTATGGGTTTTGTTGTTTAACAAAAATCTGCCGTGGCGGAATACAAGTGCAGGATTTTGTTGTAAAAATAGTAAAAATTCAGTAGCGGTAATTCGTCTAGGTGACGTCTTAAAACACAGAAGTTTACGAAAATTTTTCTTTATTCCGTCGTTCAGTTTGTCCAATAACGCCGCATAATACTCTCCAGTAACTGTTTTTCCCTTCTGTATTTAATCGATGAAGATTATGCCATGCACATCCCAAAAAACGGAGGCCAAAAACTTCCCGACTGAGCGTTAGTCTTTTGGCCGCTTTGGTCGGTTTTCGTGGCTTTTCACTCTGTAGGTTGCCTATTAAGTTCAGGCGTATAGTAATGGCTCTACGTTTCATCCATCATCACAAAACGTCGGAAAAATTCCGCTCGATTTAGCTGCAACAACGCTAAACCAGCCGTTGAATAAATTTTTTATATACCTACAGAAAAAAGCATCGTGCAAAATGAACCCCATCCGTTCTTTTGAGATGCCAACGGCCTCAAGTAACTCGCCCAACGTCACTCAAAACGATTCGATACACTTGCTTTACAATTTCCGAATTTCTTTTTTTTTGTCTTCTCGAGAGAGATGCGCCTTCGGTGCTTGCACGACCCATTTTAAATTAACTAAACCATCGATAAGCTGTTGGTTTGGAAGGAGCAAATATGAGATAACATTTCGTCAACCATTTCATTGATTGTTTAGGTTTTCCAACAAGAAACCAACCAACATTAAGCGACACTTAAACGACTGTAGCTTGTGAACGAACGAACGCCATATTATGAAACTTCACACATAAACTTACGACAGATGAACCTCTCGAAATTAATCATCTTCATGTTCTAGAGGTACCACCTACTGAAAATCCCGTGACTTTTCAGCCCATGTTAGATTCTCAGTGGAGACTGGAAAGTATATGGCGCCTACGCAAGAATTTTTTTATTTTGATTCGTTTTAATTATCTAGAAGGCTGGTCAATCGCATCAATTCAGATGCTTGGTGAACCCGAAAAGTTTAAGCTGAAGAATTCTAATCTGCAGGTTAGTCTCCAGAAAACCTGCATGCATTGGATTCAGCCACTAGACTCGATTGACAGGGTATCTAGAATGGTATTCTTGTGAGACGGATCAGACTCTGTGAAAAATCCCCTTTTCCACAATCAATCAAAGATCGTCATTTTTTTGGAAAACCAAGACTTTTACATTTCTGTTTCAGCGCATCAATTCATAACAGATTATGGACGATGCTTGCGCCGATATATTATAGTTCCACATATTTTGTAACTGTGTAATCATTAGATCCTTTGTTTTTTAAACAAATACTGGCCCTCGTAACCGCCTCCAGACATTTGCATAGTATAAAATTAACAACTATCGAGATAGATGACTTTCAATTCAGCCTGTTATTCTATTTACAACCGAATTCCGTTCAAATATTGCCAGTTATACGTGAGATTAAGTAAATTGAATTACTGCCACCGCGAGCAACATTGGTTTTTTTTTCTTGCTATGTATCACTTTAATTTTTTCCCATTGATTTCCATTCAAATACTTATAATGAATAATTCAATATTGTTGCAGATATTGGAAACGAATTGATCAGACCGAAGAGGGCATACGAAGCAGATAAACATCGGGATAATGCAGTAAAAACACAAACAACAGCAGTTGGGAAAAATTCATTGTTTGCTACAGAGAATTCAACGAATGTTGTGGCACAGATTGGCGGCACAGCAAAACTACCTTGTATTGTACGTAAAGTCAATAATGGTGTGGTGAGTTTCTAATTTTATATGGTCAAATAATAATGCCCACGCAAACAATTTTCCTTAATTATTCGTCTATTTATACAACATTTTTTTTCATTATTCTTCGTAAGATCTATATCTAGATAACCGATAATCAATGTTTATATTCGTTTTTGGAAAATTCAATTATAGCGCGCTCGTGGTAGTAGGTTTTCCAAATGTTATACACTTAAAGTTAATGGCATCGAATTTTTTACCGTGTCAGGATATTTTGCTACAAACTCATCAATTTGATCTAGTTAAGCAGTCAACGTTGAGATGTTATCTTTAACGAAAATCATTTGATGTTTGTGTTTCGTCTAACTTTAAACATCACCAACTTGACAAAAAGATGGAACGCTGTCAGATTTTCTTTAATAAACGACGATTCAACAACATTTATATTTGCGCTTAGTTAGCACTCCTCCTATATTCCCTCAGTTTAATGATTCTACACAAAAGCTCGTACGCCGATAGAATCTTCGAAATAAACATCGACAATCTTTGGGAATTTTGTTATATTGTTGTTCTTTGTTTTTTGTTCTTATTCAGGTATCTTGGTTGAGAAAAGATAATTCACCGCCGACAATTTTGACAATTGGTGTTAGCCGATATATTGGTGATGAACGATTTCTTGTTGAACACGCAAGGCATTTACAGAATTGGGGCTTAGTTATACGACAAGTACGGCCGTCTGATGCTGGCTTATACGAATGTCAAGTATCTACACATCCTTCTACTAGCATATTCATCGAATTACGGGTCACAGGTGAGTAATATAAAAGTTATGGAAGTTGTGCAAGTTAACCCACCGCTATCATATCAAAAATAGTTTTTTTTGTTCAATTTTCAGTACTTTTTTTCTTAGTGTGTACTTAGTTGCTTATAATCATAATTTCAAAAGAGGGATGATTTCATCGTTTTTTCCTCTCTTAGCTTTCTTGTGACTCATTTTTTATTCACAACCATGTTATCTTCCAGTTACGGTGAACTGTTTACGGGGTTAATATGTACAGAAATTATAAGTAGATATTACAGTTTAATTAATATGATAATTAATCATTAGTGGATATTTTTTCAGTGGTTAACAGAAGTTTAGAAACTGGGAAGTTATACAACAATTAATTAAAAACTTGACTGTTATTAATTTATGCATTTCATACTTTATTAACTGAAACCCTGATTGATTGCAGGAAAAAAATCGTACAATTCTGAATTTAGATTCGTCCTAGTTTCGCACAGTAACGAGCAAATGGAGAGTCGTCGGCAAATTATTGTACAAAAAATGCGTTAAAGTTCAAGAAATGTTTGTATAAGCATTATATGAATGTACCAAGAGTTGGATACAAGTGTTTTCACTTTGTGTCGTCCAACATGAGAGAGGGAAAAGCAAAAATATAGGGACTAATAGTAGAAAAAACGAAACTTTGTTATAATAATTCGAATCACAACAAACTTTTATAAATATTATTATTTTTGATGGAGTTAGTTTTGTATTTGTCTAAACAAAAACACAATTTATGTCTGCCTTATTAATATAGAGTGAGTCAAATTTAACTTGCCTCAGGAGGGTGGATTTCTCATCTAGATTAATTCGTTTTTTTCAGAACATATGAAAAATTCTGTATTATCTCTTATTAAATACTAAAGTCGCAAATTCTTAGTTGTTACAATCATAACGGTTTGCTTCAATAAAATCTCGTAGTAGTGAATGCAACAGATGTAATTTCAGTTGTTATGGTGTATTTTGAATTAATTATTAGAACTGTATTGTAGGCAACCAACTAAAACTATTCTAATTTAAATATGTTCGAGCATATGGAAGGTTATGTGATCTACAGGTATCCCAGCTAACAGTTTCACCCCAAATATCTCGTGTCGCAGAATTCCAGTTTTTATGAATTTGACCTTCTCACTATGAAAATGGTGGAGGCGCCGGTTGAATCCCACTTCCCTATTTATTTTCTTTTTGAGTAGTAAATGAGAAACTCTTCAAAGAAAAGAAATTTCATATCAAATTCATTTGCTCAAACAACCCAGTGAACACATTACCTCCATATGACGTCATAGATACGTCACATAGAGATCATATAGAATTACATAAATTACAAGTCATATTCTGACGTGAAAGTGATATAATAATAATAACGTCATACTTAAACCTCAAGTTCAGGTCATTCTCTTACATACAAGAGCGATTCTCTTATTTATATACTATGTATTAAGCCGGTAAGTGAGATTTCATACGAAATTCTTTCATAAAAATCTTACGTCAGGAAGTGGGAAATTATGACTCATATATGACTCATATATGACTTACATCTTACGTAAATCATGACGTAGCATGACGTAATTCTGATGTCAGTTTTACATAATTGTGTTCACTGGGAAGCGAGACATTTGAGATGAAACTATTATCTGGATAATCTTGCATAATAACAAACTTCTTCTCTAAGTATAGTGAAAATTTTGAGGTAAGAGATTCGGATTTTAATGCGCAAAACCACAAAATTACCCAACAAATGAGCTGGTAGCAGCAGAAGTTGTATATTGCCCCTTGTAAAGCATCCAAAAAAGGTCGTATTTGAAAATAACCAGATGGATTTTGTGAAATTTACAAAATGTCACGTACCAGTAAATTTACAAGGGGCAATATATCACGTTGGTTGTTACCGACTCTTTTGTTGGGTAATTTTGTGGTTTTGCGCAGAAAAATCCGAATCTCTTAGCTCAAAATTTTCACTATAGATTTATGTTTAACATATCTGTTTTATAATATTTGAAGTGGAGATCAATTTGCTCTGCTATATTATTAATCACCAGACTTAACGATAAAATGGTTTTTCTCCCACATTCTGTGCGTTTGGGAAAATCAAATCAATATGCCAATAATTACAGTCTGACTGATTTAATGCGCGAATTAATAGAATAATAAATCAAGAGCCTTCTAATTTGGTGCGTAAGTGCTTTCGAGCGAAATTGTGGGAAATAGAAATAGGGTTTCTAATTTTTTTGGTTTAAGCTGAACAAAAGTGGGTTTTTAACTGGGTTTGAACAGAAATTATGCCATAACAAAGAATATTCAAACACACAAAACACATACAGGGAAGGCGTTGTTTTAATTTGTACATGAAAAGACAGAAAATAGAGAAAAGTGTATAATAAAATGGAGATGTAAATCTTCCTTACCCTTAACCAACTCTAGATGTTGCGACATATAACATTTCACCTAAAATATGCCAAACATCTGCCATCTTCGGTGAGTGTAGAATAATTTTCTCCGACATGGCATAATTGATACCGACCAGTAACGTGTCGGAGAAGAACTTTCTTCTTCTTTTTTTGTTTTTGTCTTTAGTCATCATCAATATTTTAGGAAAAATACAAAACTAATAAAAAAAATGAGAAAATAAAATAGAATATAAACAATCCTGGTCGTTTACGTAGATATTTCAAAATGCTTTGTTTGGTCTCTGTCCTTCTCCAATATTATTGACAGGTATCAATTACGATACATTAGAGAAACTCATACTGGTCACAACTAAGATAGTATGTAGATGTTTTAGATAAATTATGATGACAACAGGATTCGTTCCAAAAAGGAAAGTCGACACGTTTACAAAGATTGGTATTTACAATTACATTTTAT
The DNA here is from genome assembly GCA_021725515.1 of Epicauta chinensis. Taxonomy (NCBI): domain Eukaryota; kingdom Metazoa; phylum Arthropoda; class Insecta; order Coleoptera; family Meloidae; genus Epicauta; species Epicauta chinensis. Next base: position 27,931 of record JAEDXX010000173.1, on the reverse strand, counting down.
TATTTTCTTTCTATTTTGTTTTAACGACTGTACAAATGTTAACAGTAGGTGTTAACAAAATTCTTCCTGTGAACCTAGACGATATGCTCACCTCGTATGTACTGCATTTCAAACAGAAGCAGATTGTGTTCCTAACAGACTCACAGAACGAGCAAAGAGAAGAATAGAGTAAAATAGCGTGCATCTTTTGTTCTATTATGCGCTATTGTCGGTCAAGTCCAATTTGTTTTATTATAACGCTTTATTCTGTTCAATTTAGTCGAAGAAAAACGACATTCCCACAATTTTTCTTTTTAATTATAAAAATGAATTGGAATAGAGAGAAGTAAAAATGAGAATCTAATTTCATTTTTTATCCAGTAAATTTCACTTTATATTAAAACGTCTTTTTATCTGCCACAAGAAAAAATTAAAATTATATTATTCAGCTTGCAGTAATTCCTTTCATGGCAAATGACAACAAGAGATTATTTTTTCTTGTTTTTCCTATGATTTTATTCGAATATCTTTCAGCAATAATTTAATTTAGATGTTGTTTATTTGATTAAGGTTCACCTAAACGAAATGTTAAGTAGACAGAATTTTGAAATTTTAATGAAATTCAACATGTTTTCATAATAGAAACCCCATTTGCTTGCGTTAAACGTATATTTCCAAATTTATCAATAAAATACACAACAGCAACAACAACATTCCCATTGGTTTAAGTTCCAACTAGTTACTTGTAGATTCCTGAAATTTATCTAAGAGTCGAATCTTAGCAATCTAAACTGAATCATTTTTACAAATATCTTGTTGTTGCTATGTAATATTACACTATTTTCGTGAATGCTATCTTTGGACGATCAACGTTATGATGTGGTGTCGGAATTATTCTACGCTCCATATAATCACACGCCATCAACTCGTACCCATCATCTTGATTCAATATTCTTTTACATTTCTCTCATTCACCCCCTATTCTATTTTTGTCCCCTGCACGATTACTATCAATACAGTGTGGCATATTTGCATGTCGTAGAGGCCTCAGCAGAAATCATAGGAGCCCCCGATCTACACGTGCGATCTGGATCGTCTCTACATCTAGTCTGTACGATACGTCACTCAACTGAATCACCGATGTTTGTTTTCTGGTATCATGAAGAGAAAATGATCAATCATGAACCAGGTGTTAAAGTTATAATGAATGATACATCGAGCATTTTACAATTACAAGAAGCTGAAATCATACACAATGGCAATTATACATGTGAACCATCAAATGCTACACCAGCTTATATCATTGTCCATGTACTTAATGCCACTGAAGGTGAGTGTATTACAACGCTATAAATAAAATTTAATGTCATAATATTCTGTTGTATAAACTAATGAGTTTGTGTATGGTGGAATTATTTTATCGTAGCCGACTAACTTGAATATATTCAAGTGTTATTAGGAACTTACTGCATGCACATATATGTGTCGTCGGTGTATTGTAAAATCCGTCATCTAGAAAACTGAATAAGTCTTGTCGTTTTAATAGGGGCTGTTTTTGTAGCTCCTGATTGTTTTCGCATTCGCCGGCTGTCATTCTGTTTAGCTCAGGTTAGGTCTTTGACATGTTAGGCCCTTGGTTGTAAAATATATGAACATTTCAGGCAATAAAAGACTTCAAAATATTCACCGTCTTACGATTCGCCTAGTCATTTTCTAGATGACATATTTTACAATACGACGACGACATATGCACACAAACACAACTGTCGACTATACTGCTTAAAGTTTTATTGATAATACAGCAACATCCACGATAAAGTCATTATGAACGTTGTTGTTATTATCACTAAGAGAATTCGACCTCAATTTTATGTACAAAACAAGACCTTCTACATATGTTAGCGACATGCAACCATAAAAGGAATCCACGAACAACGTTGTTATTACGGATTAGCTTGAAGTTTACGTCTTTTACAAATAAATATCTTTGTTGTAACATTTTTTAATTAGATTCAAATTTGTTGCAGAAGAGAATCCAGCAGCAATGCTCCAAGCTAGCAGCAGCGGCATCTCTACAGCTCTCTTTATGAGTATTACACTAATTCTAACAATAAATATGACTGTATCGTTGAATAGGTGAACGTTCTTGTATTTTCTTGTATAAATTGTACATATTATGTATATAATTTTTCAATTTAATGATATAAATGGAATCTCAATTATTCTCAATTAATTCATTTCATCTATCGATCCATTGAAATGATCAGATAGAGGTGTCTATTACAATATTTACTGTTAAAAAAAATCTTTGTACTTGTGTATGTTACAATAAATATTATTAATGCTGAAGAAACGAATATTTTCGTATTACTGTCGTCTTGTAATAACGGTGGCATGCGCTTCGGTAGAAGTCAAAGTTACTTGAAAATTGACTGCGGTTCGGAGGATTTCCAGACGACTGGGCTTACAGCAACGTCATCACCAGATACCAGAATGTACCGGAAACTAAACTGTACCGAAAACAAAACTTTTAAGGCCTGTCGGTTCCGATAAAAGTCAACTTTTCAAAATGATTATTTTTATAAATAATTTAAGCAAATGTATTACAAAAATGTTTATAAAATACAGTTTTAAGAATAAATCTGTAAGTGGTTCATGGTTTGAATGAGGATAGAAACTTTGTTCCAGTTTGTTAGAACTAGAAATAATCGATTTCTAAACGGCATATTGGTGGGTGCGCCGAACAACAAACTTTTTCGCCGTGTACAACAGTAGCAGGTGCTGTTTCAAATTTGTCTGTATAAAAGATCTCGTTATTTACTTGGTATCTACAGAAAGAATTTGACAAATATTTTGCATTTCTCATAAACAATTTGCGAAATAAAGAGTGAACAGCTTGGAGCTTTCGATTATAACAAACTGTAAATCATTCAATAAAATGAAAGTTCTTCAAATTTCATAACAATCTACCTAAAAAGCTGCCCAAAACTTCGTTTTCTTGTTCTCTCTTATTTCGATTTTAAAGTATTTTTTCATTGAACTGCAGAATTTACTTTGAGGAAGTATTTGTTGGTCAAAACAAAACAAATAATTAATCAGTATTAATGATTAAATAGCTGAGGCTCAATTGAATTCGTCAAAATGTGTGTTAAATCCCAATTATTGCACATCATCTTATCATAAATGACCAAGTATGAATCCAATGTTGGTGATTACGCTATTGGGGGATGCGCCAGGACACATTTTAAATCATTATTGGTATTTTTAGTTAAAGACACCAGTGCAAAAATGAGACAACCCCATTTTTTATGATTTTCCCCTTTTTGACGATACATACGAAATTATAGAACTCCGCTGACCCAAGTTCATTTATTATTATTTGCCAGAACGTAGCAATAGAAAACTGTCAATATATAGTTATAGGTATGCAATGGACAATCTTTGGTGATTTCCAAAATAATAATAATCTGACAAAGACCTTGATTTTTACCCCAATTATACACGTTCTTCACGTGCCGAAATTTCAACCTTAATAGAAGGCGATTCAGAGTTACAACGCTTTCAATGAAAAAAGAAACAAAAGGAAGTTGACAAAAGACAAAGATAAATGGAAACGCAAGGTAAAAAAAAGGGGCTGAAGGGAAATCTTTTATAGGGAAACAAGAAAAAACAAGTGCAATTAAAAAAATTTGATACTATTGGTGAGAAAGAACAACAGGACATTTTTATAGAGGGACAAATAACTTAAAAAAACAAAATCAGGAAAGAGGCCTAAGGTCAGTGGAGGGTTCAAATGCGTTGTCGCTAGTAGTTATAAAATAAATATGCCCTTAACCGATAAAAGAGTCTGTAAAAAAGCTTATTGCTCATTATGTGGTGTGAGTAAGAGAAACGTCGAGCTTATTATCAAACTAACGGTCTTTTTCCCAAAGACATGCGAGAATAGAGAATAGACAATAAAGAATACAGAAGGAAAAAAGAAGAAAACTAGAGAGGATTTTGTAGCCAGAGGAATGGGTTGCCCTTGTTAGAAACACATGGCAGAAGTTTGGAGTGGCTTACCAAGAAAATTATTCTTAACGTATTCAAAAATACGATATTTAACAAAAGATAACAAAGGTTCGCTATATCTTCCTACCGCGTAATGGAATATTCACAAAAATCTGTTGAATACAGCATCTCTGCCAGTGTGTTTCTCAAAGATGAATTTACTTTACAAAAATCTGGTGTATATCTGACTTTACTCAATCCAATATATATACATATATAAGTTGGATATAAGATGGTTTCACCAAATTTCAACAGTTAATTATAACGAAATTCATTATTTCATAACGGTTGAAGATTCACATCATCAGAGACATCTTACGAATTACAAAATTCAATAGTGTTTCAGTTATAAGTTAATGTTCCTTTTCTTCTCTAAATAGAAATTTTTTAGAAGACGAATATCTACTACTACTAATAATAGCTTATTTTGAAATCTGACGTATCCAATTCACTACCTGGTGTAAAAACGAGGCAGCTCCTTAAGACTTTTTTAATCCCTCATCTCTAACTAAACGAGTTTAAATTATTTGTCAATAAGTTCTTGACATCATATGGTTTATGGTGAAATATAATTATTTTAGAATTTTCTTCTAAAAACAGACAACATATATTGATTGTTTGCGGTGTTGTGGTATTGGTGGATGCGCATGGCTAAAAATCAAAGCTCTTTGGAAAATTGATTGGGCGTAAAAGTTTCAAAGTGTTCAAAAAATACAATATAAGAATTCCGGTAGAAGAACTCCAGTAAATTTCTCCATTGTGGTAAAGTTAACTTTTAGAAATGATAATTTTACTTACTTTATAATTAAAATCGTAATTATGTTATATTAAATGCAACTAATTGTCGATTTTGCCTTAGAACGAGTATTTCAGGATTTCTCTAATTACATGGGCGGTATTAATATTAATCAGAAATTTTCTACAGGGTTTGCAGATTTTAAAAAAACATTCTAAAACTAAATGTTTGCTATGTTATATGTGCAAAGGTCTATTTAGTATCTTTAACTGAAATAAAATCGATGACTTAATGGGTATTGTCCATTGAGGGTATTCTGTCTTTTATTCACATTCTGACAAGACAAAATCTATCGGTCTTTACCGTTCTAATGTAAGCATATTTAATATTAAGAAGAAAACACAGAGGGAAGACTGTACAGCCCTCTAACGAAGGTCTTTTTGTATTTACGATTTAAAGATATAACCAAATTATTCTTATTTCATACAAAACAAACAATTTTTATCAAGTAATATTCGCCCTAATTTCAGCCCTTGTAGAAGTAAATTTCCATTGATGTAAGGGTAATTCTATATGAAATCGTCTGAAGGCGAAGTCGACTAATGTTAGATTTTACTGTAACATTGAGGGACTGTTCTTTAGGACCCCAACGAACAAAATTTATGCACATATAATTTTTATAAGCGGCCGTTGCGGCGTATTTGAATTAGGACTTTCAAGAAATGTAATTTTTAGGCTTTATCATTTTGAAGCATTTTGAAGGTGAAAGATAGTAGTTTTCATGTAGTAGATGAAAATTTGCTCAGTTAATACTTGTCATTGAGGAGATAATGCTGAAGATACGTCTTTATTATTCAATTTTTGTGTTCTTTAGCTCACTCCAGCGGCTCGACCGTTTAACGTAAGTGACTGATGTTACTCAGAAATTAAATATACATATTAAAGAAAAAATGCAGCAAATAATTAACCCGAATAGCCCACTCTTTATGTACAAATTCTTTGTTTGAAATTTTGAAAATTCTAAAAATTTCTAAAAATCCCATTGCTTAGGCTATAAAATGAACGTGTTGACTGCGAGATAAAGATATGAAATTTACAAAACCTTCAGTTCTAATCTTCAACTTCAAACGTCTGCAAAACTCGTTTTGTTATTTTCACTCTTACTATGCGTGCAACTGGCTTTCTTGTCTGCGCGAATTCGCAGCGGCAACGAATCGACAGTGTTTTTTTTTTCGCGCGGATTTCGTTCGCTGCTGACAGCATTTTTACCGCCGCCGCGCCGTTTGATAATGTCAAAAACAGAAAAATAATAAAAATAGTTTGAAATTATCCAATTTTATACGACTTGTTCCATGAAAATTATAAAAATATTCGGAAAAAGGATGAAATCTGGAATAAAATTAATAAAGAAGTAGACGAAAATAGTGTTTTCCTTTCGTTAATGTAGGTTATGTTGGCAATTGTCAGAAATTTCCGTCGCCGCTGCCGCTGTGGATTTTTTGCAGAAATCTTGCAATGCAAATTTATTTATTTGTATTAAATCTGGAGTACCTCAGGGTAGTGTAATAGCACCGTTGATATTTTAAATTTACACTGCTGATATACCTGAAACCGTGATTACAAAGATTGCTTCCTTTGTGACGTCACTCTGATTGCTATCGACGAAAATCCTCAAAGAGCCACTAAATACCAGTAGCAACGGAAGTAAAGTATCTTGGCCTTCATCTTGACCAAAAACTTTACGGGAAACAGCATATCCAATCCAAACGAAAACAACTTGACAGAAATTCCGTCATATGCACTAGCTCTTCAGTCCTATCAAATAATCAATCCACTTATGAACAATTCGGAAAAACATATTTGAAAGTAATTCAATTACACAAAGACCAGTTGTATCGCAAAACTATCGAGTAGTCAAACTCAAATGTGACCGTTCTCAATAGAGCAGTCTTATTTTGCATTAGAATAACTTATTTTGTATCATGTATCGATTTATTGTTGGTGTTTATAATGTTACTGGATATGCCCGTAGGCAATTCAGTGTTATATGAAAAATCGCCTGAAAATTTTGGAATTTCCACTTGAACATTATACAGCCAGTTTAATTATCAAGAAATATTGGCGGATGCACCCGACTGCAAATCGATGTACATTCTAAACTACAAATCTCGATTAGACAGAAAAACACGGTCTCTAAGACAATGTTTTGGCTTCTTCTGCCAAGTCCTGACAATTGTTTCGATCTGAACAATCGCCCTTGTCAGCACAATGTTCCAATAGAAACGAACTGATAAGAACTGTCGTCTTTTCCAAAAAAAAATGACACGACATAGAGAATTTGGGACAATTTGAAATCACGATCATCTGCAATTGAATCATTGCTATTAGCAATTACAGAGAAATAAAGTGAAAAACTAACACATCGATTGGTTGTAGATTATTGATGGATGCGCCAAAATTTCCGAACCAGAAATGATATATCGGATAAAATCAGCTTCTTCTATTGAATTAGCACTAACTAATCACATTTGTACTAACAATATTTCGGGCTTTATTAAATGTCTACGACTCGAAGATTTCCTTTGAAATCAAAATTGGACACGGGACAATCTTTAAAACTCGTAAATCCCTGATCTTGTCCAGAATTGAAATCATGATTGTCGAGACGCTTATTTTTTGTTCGAACGACCTATTCTCTACTGATTGTTGTTGATTTGATAGTAAGTGAACGTGCTTGAATACGAAAGAAAAAGTAACAAGAATTTTTATAAATTTCAAACGATTAATTAATTTTGTTAGAAAGTGATTGGAATTTTTGGCAAATTCTCCAGCTTAACCCTTGTAAACCTGTGATGTCTTAAGTGATGTCCTAATAAGTCATTTCAGAGAGAGAACTAACAAGTTGTACAAGATAATAAATAACGATCTAGCCCCGGAAACGACCCTCATATATACGAGGGTCGTTTGTATAACCTATCGTCTAGTGCAACATATTTATGATCGATCTCAATCTTGACCTACATTTAGACCTCTATATCTATTTGCAAACTAGAGTCTGACCAATAACTCCCCTTTGCTAATTAAAAATGAATTGTTTCTTTTGTTATCTAAATGACAAATATAAATCCCCACGTAAGTGATTTGATTTCACAGTCCATCTGTCGATGTCCTTTGATTTTTTCTGTGCGATTTTTTATTGCGAAATTTGAAATCAACATTCATCACACAGACATCCACAATTTGGGCTTTATTGTGGTTCTAATGGTCCAATAAATAAGGGGTGGCTGTTATAAAGCAAATGTGCGACAAGATCCCTTGTTACGTCCTACGACACACAAATATGAATTATTGACATGATGAGTAATGTTGTTTGGGTTTACAGGATTTAAAATAGTTAACTTACAGTAAATAGCCGAACAATATTTTATTTGAATAGAATTTATGCGAAATAATCTATGAAGTGTTAAAACGTAATAGAAGCTCACTTGGGAAAAAACTATTTAATATCTATCGAGCTTTTTTATCAGAGACGACGTCTGGTTAATCGAAAATATGCAAATTGTGAATACTTGTTGAATCGGCTTCATTAATCAATAATTTTTTTAACAGTATTGAGGATGAAGTGTACTAATTGGTTGTTTATAGACCATATTTTATTTATTTATTTACATAGTAATTTAGTGTAATTAAAATCATAGTTAATTGCATCGTTAATCAAATTGTGATTTATTAAATTTTAGAACAGTCAGGCAAAGAGAATACAATATCTACAGCGCCAGCTGTTAGGCAATAATTGAATAATTGAATAAATAATGTTAAATCTATCAACTACACAGGGATATCGGGGGCGAAGTTGGTTGTTGCTTGTAAATTAGCAACATTATGAGTCTATTGGTCGTAACGATGATCGGGCGATCTGTGGTTCTATTGGAAGAAATTTGACTTCCTAGTAGGTGTCGTCAAGAAGCTGGGCCACATTGTAGTTCCCAGTCCGTCACTGGGTCTAGTAGGAAAAAATAAGACTCCAGAAGTTCGATGTATTGCATTTGCAGATGATTTGGGGGCAGATGAGAAAGTGAAAGTGAATAAAAATAACGTGCTCAAGTGATAAACTAATGCGTGAAGAAATTGGGGATTTTCGGCAACTCCATGCGATACCCATCTTCTATGCAATATTGCAGAACTTTCTAAAGAATTTCTATATTGCTTTACAGTTCTTACAAAGAGGCAGCTCCAGTCATGTTAGCTCAGATGCCCCAAAATTCCCGTCGGGCTCCGTGATAATTCTTGACGTTGATTGGATTTCCTTGCTATCAATGTAATTCCATTTCATTACATTTCGATGAATTTTATGAAAAACGTCACTAATTTATCGGAATACCTATGTGACAATCTAATTTGGAATTAAATTAATATCACATTTCAATTTCATGATGCATTTACTCACTTTTCTTTAAATATAACTTACATGCATGAAACGTAGCAAAATTCCATTATAGATAATCTAAGCCATATGAAAATCTATTGTGAAAAGAGCAAAAACAACACGACCATCATAATATTAAAATACGAAAAAACTGATTGGATAAAACATGTCGACTTTTATCAAATTGCTCGCGTTGAAGAAATATTCTTGACAATGATGATTTATATGGAAATTTTGTGTTGAATCAGGGAACATTTTTCTCTCTCTAAAATCTAAACCAATATGAAATTTCCAACACTTTGATATCAATGTCTGTTCGTCGAGTTGGAAAGATGGAATAAAAGTCATCACTGTCAATTGCATATCGTTGACTTTTTAATCAGATATTCGGTAAAAATAGTATGTAATTTATTTATGTAATAAGAAAAGAAACCACACCATAAAAGAACAAATTCAATAAACATAAATCAAATTGGAGTCGGTTTGTAATTTCTACATAAACTTATATATGGGTTTATCCGTCTCTAAACATGATGTAAAGAGATGCAAATGCTCAAATATTCTAGGCTTACATTCAGGGACACATTGGTTTAGATCTAGTATCTACAACAGTTCCTGAGAAGTCCATGAAATTAATAATTCTTGCTAATAATTTATATTCTTAATTGTAAGCGGTCGCAGAGCAAATGCAACCGTCTGCTCAAATAGGCCAACTATTAATCAGTCAGTTTTAGATATAAAAAAACCGCTACTGACTAAGCAGGATGTTACATAAGCTGCTGGACAATTGCTTCCTGAATCTGCTATTATCTCTGAAGACAAGTCCTTTTGTTTATTTTAATGTTGAAACATATGGCAGAATACCCTTTGGTTACCTTATATTTTTATAGTTTCGACTAAAGAGCTCTTTAACCGAGACTCTACAATTCTCAGCTTTACTTAGGGAATCTTCATGACTGTCTAAATGCAGTTCAAATCAAGAAAAACCCAATAAATCATTGAATTAATAATTTTTCCGCATCCCTAACTAATTTCCCAATTTGTAGAAAGGAAATAATAAAAACGACACCTCTAATAACCTATTATATCAGACCTGATGGACGTCTTTGTTACAAGACACATAAAAAAACAATATAAAATACACTAAACATACTAATTACATTGGATTCCGAAATAATTGCAATTCCTTCAAAACCTCATCTCTGTAACAACAAAACAAAATCGATTTTGCTTTAGAAATGAATTAGAAGAATCCATTGATCTAAAAACAGGCTTAAAGACACCCGAACAAATTGATAACGCAGTAAATAAATTAAATACGACAATACAGAACGCTGCCTGGAATGCGACATATAATTCTCACTTAATTACATCACAAGTTAATTGCGCAATAATAGTCAAGAACAAAATATTGTCACCGACGGCTCACATTAACAAAATTCAGGTGTGGCTAAAATTTGGCGGATAAAGATAAACCCAACTAAGACTGCACTTGAACAGAAGTTTGATATGGCAAAAGCGTGACTAAAAGGAAACAACTAGTCTTTCAATATAGTAAGCTGAAAACCAGTAGCTACTGAGAGCTTGTTACCCTTGATGCGAAAAATTCCTTCAATTTCGTCCCCTGGATAGGAATCATGGAGGCTTTGAAATAGAAGGGGATAACGTCTTATCTTCGAAAGTGGGTAGGAAGCTATTTCAGTGAGACAGAATTAGTGATTGAGGAAAGTACTACCTTTGAGATGAGTCCGGGTGTCCCACAGGGTTCGGTCCCTGGTGCGTTGCTGAGGAACTTATTTTATGACGTCTAATGCAGTTATACTCATTGGATATGCGGATGACATGGCGGTTGCGAAAACTGAGGAGAGATTGGACCAGGCAGCAAATGAAGCCATTGGAAGGATTTCCCGGTGAATTGAGAGAAAGGAGGTAGCACTGGGGCCTCAAAAAACTGAAGCGGTTCATCCATTAACAAATTGATCGCCGTAAGTTGAGCGAATTTACTGTACAAGAGGAAACAGTTAGCGTGCCGACCCGTGAATCTGTGAGGTATCGTGGGATGAAGTCTCAAACCAAACTCATGGTGACCGAGCAAGTGAATCGGGTGGTGATCAAGGCAACAGTGATTGCACGGGCTCTTTTTTTTACGTATTGGAGGGGAAAATTCTCATAGACACCACCCGACCCGTGTCGAGTGGTAGTGCCGTACTCCTACCGGCTAAAAAAACCCTCCAAGACTGGAGAAACGTGATGGAACGCCTGTTTAGCATAACTTCATCACGTCCCTCCGCCCTTTCATATCCATGCACTCAACCATCCATCATGATCATCCCCACCGGGGCGCCGGCCAGCCCCCGCCGCCCGGCCGCACCGATCCTGCAGAGGCTATTGTACGGGCTCTGGCTGATACCTAACATACGTGGGCCACGGGCCTCCAAAGGGCGAATTTTGTGTGCTGCCGTGCATTCTTCTGTATGGGGTACCAGCATGGGAGGATGGTTTCAAATTGGCCACTTCTCGTTATAGGCCCAGACAAATCTACCGTGAAAAATGAGAATATTGGGATAAATTATTCTGAATATTATTCAACTATATATGGATAAGTTATCATTGATATAATACACAATTGAAGAAATCTTCATATTTATTTCTAAGTATAGAAAAACGTAATAACCAACAAAGAATGGCCATATAAAATTACCGTAAATGGGAATAGCAACGAGACTGGAACTCCTTATATGTTGGAGCTATTATTGAAACCGGCAAGTAAGTTACAATGTCGACAAGAAATTTCTTGTTTGGTTGGTAATATAAATGTTTTTTTGTGTGGTAACAAGGGGGAAAAAACGAATTACAACAAACTAAAACGACAAACTCTAGGTATAACTAAAAGTAACTTAGCTTATCCATAAAGAAATGAATTGATAAAATAAAGTTTTTAACCACCAGCCACTAAGTATAAAATGAAATAAATTATAAAAATGTCCAGATTGCTTTAGGGCAATGAACTGTTGATGGAAAAAGCTCTACAACCTTCCAAAGATATAATAAAACACCCATCTAAAATTGTTATATTTGCTTGATTGTAATTCCAATATATTTGAAAATAAATAATTAAACGGATGGTTAATTAAAGAGAAACTCTCGGTTGCTGTACTGTATAATTTTAGATAAAGAAATAAAACAACAAACAAAACAATTATTTGGAAAATTCATTGAAACGTAGAAATAATCCTTGGGCAAAATAACGTCCTCTCCTTTCGTTAAACAATCAGTAGCGAGGCAAGCAAAGAGTACGTACTACTTTATTATTATTTTATAAATAAAATAATGAAACTCGACCTTATTAAAAGCTTCGTTAAAATAATGTCGTGACATAGATCAAAAACATTTTTCCGCGAAACTATATTTTAAAATTTTCAAAATATATGCGGCTAATTGTTTTGGGTCCAGTGTCTGTGCATCTGTCTACTTTCCATATTAAGAATTGTTAATATTCTGGGTAAAAAAAATGTTGATTGTCGTACATTCAATTGTTTTTCATTAAAAAAAAATAGTAGATTATGTTATTAGGCGTAAAACTGGAACTTTGTGTGCTGAAGCTGACTGTTGTCTGCCGAACGCTAGTGAGGCAGACATGTCAGCTGAAGCACACAAAGACAGTTTTGCGCCGAATGACATATACTAGTTTATCTTCAAACGTCTTAATTTAACATTTTTTAATATTGAAAAGTTTTTAAAAATTAAAATTTTAACTTATCACAATATCTTGGCAGTACTGCTTCCATGGCGATGCAAAAAACAAAATTCAAACAACGAAAAAAATTAAACGCCAGTGACAGATTTTGTCATTTTGTCTGCCTAAGCTTATAAAAAAAGAAAAAAGCGCCTAGGCACACAAAATGCTATTTTTTCTATTTTGCGTCAATAATAGCGCTATTATTAAACTCGCTACTGTATCGAAATGTGCACATTTCGTAACTAGTGCTGAAAAGTAAAATAGTAGGAATTTTTTTTTCCACTAGATTGGTAACATTTTCATTGATTTTGACAACTGTCAAAAATCATAAAAACAAGATACTTAATATACCGTTTTTTGTACTGATCTTTGGATTTATCGGGTAGTAAATTGCTTCCTGCATTTTCAGCAATTTCCCTTATTTCAGGTGGACTACATGAAAATTCTTCACTCATTGTTAAATAAGCAATTTGGCGAAAAAAACAATTGACTAAGAGTGAAAAATAAAACAATCGAAGTTTCCTAGCTGAATGTTCAATTGTTTTTTTTTAGTAACACCAACTCCCACCAATTTCCCTAAATATTAAATCTCGCAATTTTTTTGTAAAAAAGGGCACAAAACATGCAAAATAGAAAAAATAGTATAAAGAACTCGTGTCAGAAGTCGTATATTGCACTCGTCCTTTAGAAAACTCGCGTCTCCGCCGCTCGTTTTCTAAACTTGGACTCGTGCAATAATAGGCGACTTCTGACACTTGTTCTTTAATATACTATTTACCTTGTCATTTGAGTCACAAAATCTGTCACTTTTGTGACGTTTGAAGATAAAATGATTTTTAATAGGGTTTATTTTACTAATAGACAGGATTGGCCGAATCTTTTCTGGCGTTCCAGGCAGGCTTATTTTCGCGCATAATTTATAGGAGTAATAGTTAGAATACTCTCTCAGCAAAGTGCTATACATAAAAGCAAGTACTAAAAAATTCCGTGCCAGATTCGTAAGTACCTAACAAAGACGAGAGTAAGAAGAAAGTTCATGTTATTAGTTTGTATGACCAAGTAGTTTGTGTAAACGAGACTTTGCAGTACACGTCTTGAGTGCATTTCCTTAAAATGGATGAACTTGAATATCATGCGGTCACAAAATTCTTTGTTTTAATTCGATTAACCTCTAAGTAAAATTCATCCGAAGCCGAAACCGTTTAAAAGTGGGAAGCTGAATTTAAACGTGGTCTCATGTCTCTCAAAAATTATCCACATGAAGGACAGCAAAAAACTACAACTACAGCAGAAACTATCGAAAAGGTACATAATAGCGTGTTTGACGATAGACGAATAAAACCGTGTGAGATCGCTGCGGGGCCGTGGGCATATCGGAAGAAAGGATGCACGAAGAAACGTCTTGCACGAAGAATTAGGGATGCGAACGCTCTGCGCGAGGTGGGTGCGGCATTTGCTAAATGCGGATCAAAAGCAAATGCTCAAACGACATTAGCAGCATTCAAGAGGGATCCGACCGAGTTTGTCCAGCAATGTTACTATAGACGAGACGAGACAGTGTGTTTTGGGATGCCAAAGGGGGGATCCTGTTAATTGACTATCTTGAAAAAGTCAGAACAAATACAAGTGAATATTATTCTAACCTTCTTTGCCAGTTGGATGTCAAAACGCACCTATACTCTCAAAAGTGTGTTGACAATGGAAAACTGTTTCAGCTCAGGGTCCGCGATTCGATGTCCTTTTGTAATTCTACTTAATAAGTAATACAACGTGTCCCAGTTAAGTGTTCCACCTCAAATATCTCGTTTGTTAGTGAATTGAAATGGAAAAGTATCTAAAGAACTTAGGCTACATTGTCTATACTTCAATTGACCGACACGATTTTCTTTCTAGTTATTTTGAAAATGCCAAAACGTCATATCACAGGGTCTCGAAAATTACTCACTATTAGGAAACCAACTACCTGCAATGAATACTGCCACCGAATTTGATATGAAAATCATTTTTTATTTAAAAAACTTCTCATTTGCTGCTCAAAAAGAAACTAGAACTTCTCTGGGATCAATAACCTATTCATTCATGAAAAAAGCTTACGCCACAATTTTCTACGATACTTGCAATGTGAATGTCATGTTTACAAGATTTTATTTATAAAAAATTGTAAGGCCAACAGTATTTATATACAGCACATTCCAGTCAAAATGTCTTGAATTTCTAACCTTTAGTAAATAACTTAAGAATAATTGTGTCATGTTTAAATATAGATATAACTTTTGTTTGATTTCTATAGTTTTTTTCTTTTGTTACGGGGAGAAAAAAGCTGCTTTAGCAAAACAAACCCCATCGATAGTTATTCTGTTTACAGGTCAGGGCAAGGCAAACACTAACGATTAGATGGGTGGAATGCACAAAATCAATCTTGAATAGATTGAATGTTAGATATTTCACCAAGCATTTTGGTCGCGTGAATATTATCCATCACCGACATCTCTACAGTAATCTTTGAAGTATAGTATAAGAGAAACATTCAATCTAATTGCCAATACATAGGACCAGCTGGAGTAATTTTAAAAGGTATACTAAAATTTTAGTTATAAATGCAATTTATTTGATTTGCCTTACGAATTCTTGTTCCCTTTATTTTTATTCTATTTTAACTCATATAAAGCGAAATAGCAGCAGATCGATATAATCCAACTCTAAGACTATTTTGACTATTTGGCTCTCTTACAATTACTAGTGCTCAACATTAATACAAATAGCAAATAAAAGAATAAGAAACATTGGCCACATTTCGTCCGAATTCATTAAAATCCTCCTGCAGCCAATGTAGCCTTATTACAGTTATCAAGACGATCTCCTCCATCCATTAGTGGTAGTCGTCTTTATAATGGTTTGGACTGTTGAAACCAGTAAAAATAACAACAACAGAGGAACACCAAAAAAATAATCATAAAAAAAACAACAGGACTGATTGCGGCAGGCCATCCTTCCGGTCGTTTACTAATTACGGGCCGGAATTGTGCAGTTTGGCTGGTTCTTCAACAACAATAACAATAATTATGGCATCGTTTCGTTTGCTTGTTAAACATGGAAAGAAAATTATTCCACCTTAGTCAATTATTAATTTTATTTTGATGTTTTGTTAATCAGAAGCGTTTAAAATACACGTCCGACGGAAATTACAATGAAACTTTGTTGATGGTTAGTTGATATGAAAGAATTGGCACCTGTTATTATTTCTTTAATTTAAAATACACAAGAGACTAAAATAGTTTGGTGGTTTCGGTAAATTTAGGCGCTAAATTTTCTATTGTACGGACGTTCATGCTCTTCACGAAACAATTTCGCCGAGAAACGATCGATAAGACTTTGCCTCGTTGACTTCTTAATGACCTTTACCATATAATTATAATGTTTTGTTATATGACAGTGTGATAATTCGAACATTTACTTTATTCAAGTAATGGGACCATTGAGAGGAAATGGAATAAATACACGTATATCCGGACCAAGACAGCGACTCTTAGTTGTTTTCAAGAGGCAACATGATGAGAGAGGAATCGATTAGATGCTGTCTTTAAATATGTAAATAGCACAGAAAATAGAAAGTGGGCTCTTCCCCACATTATATGTACCTCGTTTTTATATCGATTTAAATCGAATTTTAGATAATCTATAGGTACACGTGTGTTCTTACTGTTCATTATCTAGAATTAGGTACAATATTAAGGTTTATGCCTTGAAATTGAAAACATACTTAGATATGAAAATTTTCAAATATCCTTAGAATTTGAAGAGTCTCAAGTGGATCTTACTTATGGGGAAAATCGACGTTTTTCTTGGCATAGTATCAAAGACGTAGGATAATGAATAATCTCGAGAATTGAAGAATCTGGACAATTTGCGGAACGTGAAGAATTTAAAGGATCTAAGGGTTCTAAAGAATATGTAAAACTTGAAGAACTGAAGAATCTAGAGTATTTAAAGAGTCTGAAGCATCTAAATCATTTCAAAAATCCTTATAATTTGAAGAGTCTGAAGTGTATCTCACGAGTCGGGAAGATGGACATTTGTCTTGGCATAGCATCGAGCATAAATCTCGAGAATTTGAAGAACGATTTTTAGTTATCCTCTTGAGGCAAGATGAGAGAGAAAAGTCAGTAAAATGCTGTCCTCATATTTGATAAATATGGGCCACATCATATGTACTTCGTTTTTATATCGATTTAGATGAATTTTTATGTAGTCTACAGGTACGATTGCGTCCCTTCAGTTCATTATCTAGAATAACGTACCTAGTGTTCTGGAAACTGTGTGGCTGGTCGTAAGGGATGTATTCCCGGCGGTCTAAAGATACTTGCTGTCTTTTCGAAGTCGCTGCACCGGTTAGAAGCATTCGGGAATAATTCTACTACCTCGTGTTGTGTGATAGATTTCTCGATTATATGCATTCTTCAGAGATCTGAAAACTGTTAAGACCAAAGGCTGCAATCGATGTAAAGTATGTGGTGGTTGGATGAGCACAATAATTCCTTTGTCCCGGCAGAGTGTTTTTGCACCAAGACTGATATGAGTCTCGTGATTATCTAAATTTAGCAATGTTGGATGATCTTTTACCGGTATTGAGTACAAAATAAAATGTTGAAGCCAAACAATAAATGAACTTTCATTGATCCATCGTAAGTCTGAGATAGTGCCAACTACGTTAGGGTTACCTCCCCTCAATTATAATATGAAAAATAGAGGTATATATTGGCCAGCTGCACTTCATGCACAAACACCTGTCCTGGTTGAGCCTCTGTCGGTACTTGTTGCCTTTACCACTTGTTTTCACCTTTCTCTACCTATATTTTTGAATTTATTTGTACTGTGGAGATTCTTCTTTCATCTGCATTGTATATTTTGTGAGATTCGTTGAAAGCAAAGAAATTCTAGGATGCCTTTTCATAAAGTTGTAGTACCAATCCTTTCCCGCTAGCTGTGTTACACTATCAAAATTATGAGTCACTTTGTTCAGCTCTGCAAAATGAAAAGTAACTGAACTTTATTTATTGTTAAGCCATATAAAACTTCGCTACATTTTATTATGTAATCTTCCAACTCTGACTCTTGCGCTTAGGAAAATATCGGCTTCCTGCCAGTACTGGGCAGTTTTGTGACTTGGATACTCTTCTTCAAATTGTCAAAAATCATAGACTCAGTTTTTTGATTTTGACATTTTCAGTTGTTTTTTGGAGATCTTCTACAGTATCATGTGTTTTTGTTTTCCTAATATAATTGAAAGGTATTTGACACAAAAGAAAATAAAAAAATAAAACGGTAAGAGAAAAAATAATCTTCGATATTATTATTAAGATTAATAATAAAGCGATAGCTACGCTTTAGAGCCTTGTGCTGCGATTGTACCAATTGGAGAAAAAGTGTGCATTTTGTAATTCCATCGAATTAGTCAAATTTATTGTATTACATACATTCTACTCGATCTATTCTAGCATGCTTTAATATGTGTAATGGTGAAGTAATTAAAGTTAGTGATTGATAGATGAATTGCTGTTGAGAGCGGAATCTTGTAGATATTGGAAAATTACTCTAAAAGAGAAATGAATAAGACTAATTATTCGCCAGAATCGATACTATTGATATAGGAAAAAGTAGGGGCGAAAAAATTTGAAAAGTTTCAATAACAATTAATTAAATAGTTGATTGTCTAGTTAATGTTTAAACGTGTCGTGTAACTCGAACAACAACTATGACAGCCAAATTCACAGAATACCGAATCGATAACGAACATTCAACGATTCTTGTGTCTTTGAACAAGTGTTATTTCGTTATCTGGGTCCGGATAATGACAAAAACTCGATTCAAATGAATTGTGCTACCGCCTTGATCAGTCTTGAAAGATAAAGTACTGGTTGTCTATAAATTCTGGATGAAGCAGTGATTTGAATAGAAACAAGAAGTACGTAACCAATTTACAGCTGTTCTAAAACTGAATAAAATTAATAGACTGTTGAATTTCCAATTAACAAAATTACTAGCATGTTTTTGTTCTAACTGTGATCTATTTTTGTACAATTAAAATAAATAGTTTACAATTTATTTACATTGAGATTTTATGAAAATTCTACTGGTGCCTTTTCATTTCCATATTAATCAACCCTAAATTTCAATATTTCTTCGGTTTTCGTTTCTTTTTTTTTATTGTTTGTCTCGGGAGGCGAAAATTATTTTCTTGGAAATATATTACAGTCCCAACTTGCCCCAGTCTAGATTGTTCCTTAGTTTTCTATTGTTTATTTTTTCAACATTTCAAAAAATACAAAATAGCGCAGGATTTATGTTCTATGTGGCTCAGTGGCGATTCCGCTAAAACCGAAATAATCCCAACTTAAATCTGAATCCAAGCATATTATTTTAATCAATCACGCCAACAACCAGGCTACGACAGTTTAATACCATACCCCAAACCTTGATGGCTATTTTAACAAATACAAAATTAATTATTCAAAGAGTCGTTATTATTATTATTATTATTTGTATCTACAGAAAACCGACATGTGTTTGTCCTATTTTAAGATGAAAAATTGAGGTGGACCCAACCAGATTTACAAAGTTCATCATAATTCAGTCCAATCCCCCGTTTCCAAATCACCACTGAGGTCGTCGAGATGTTTTACTGCAGCCAATCAATCTACATGTGCATATTAAATGGTGTTCATTCCGCACTCTATATCCATATTAATCAATCTATAATGCAGTGCTTTTCAAATTAGACTGTAAAAGCACAAACTTTCAAATTGACAAAACTAACAAGCGCATCCACCATTTATCGTTGCGCGTCGCCATTCGACAACTATCTCATAAATTATTCAAATAGAAAATTACAACATTGATTACCTGTCATTCTGTCGTTCCAGAACCGATCCTAATCTCTTCTAGTATACGCAAAAAGTATGAATATAGCCAACCGTCGACACACCACAAGGGATCCGAAAGTAAATCATTCTAGCTGGCTCTAATCCGCAAAACTGCTATTGAGAAGGCTATACAAAAAAACAACAAAAACTAAAACTGGCATATATACATAAATTTAATGTTGATATTATCTCGAATAGATATTTGGGGATAATGAAGATGTTAATTATTGCACACGATTTCACACTGTATTTTGCTGATTCGACTCAATGAATGTAGTACGTTGTATAGAATTTTTGCTGAAATTTTGGCATTTTTCCGAGATTTAAACCCCGAATATACCGACTTTAGTCAATTGAAAATACCTACAAATAAGGTTATTGGAACAATAATATGTACTGATTAGTGTGCATGTGTGTGTGTGTATACATCGGGAATTAGGTATTCTCAATTGTATTACATTTACTCTTGAAATTTCCAGTTCTCACATATCGAATAAATACGTACTAGTACAATAGGTTTTGTTTGTTACAAATGTCGGCATGTTGAAAATTGCTTATTAAGTCGATTTCAGTATGTTGTATTGGCTATTGATTTATTACAGGCGCTCAAAATTGGTTCGCAGGTCATTCAAAACGTTATTTTCTGTTTTACTTTTATCGTTTGAGTAATTCGTAAAATTGCCGAAAAACGATAGAAAGGAAATCAGTCCAACCCTGTTAGCACAAATATTATATGTGCTTATCTGAAATGGCCAGATTCTTTTGTAACACAAAACAAAGAAACAAAGAACTTTCTTCCAAAGAAACTAGAAGTTAAAAGACGAGCAAAAGCAAGGTCGCAGAGTACCTATGCTCCACAGGACAACATTGAACAGGGTCACAAATCGACTAACAACTAATCTGAAAGAAGAACATGATAGTTCATTCCATAATTGCATCGATTATCTCAATATGGAAACCAATAAAACAACGAACAGTGTCTGATCCCTACTGGACACGAAGTAATAAGAAGAAGGCGAAGTAATAAGGAGAAGGTAAAACATCTCGCTAAGGTTTTCACACTCATCAATAAAAATTAAACCATTGAAGTATGGTTGCAAAAGTGAAAAATTAAAAGCATTAAAACAAATCCGTGAACGTAGATTTCACACTTAGAAAGGAACCATTTCCACCACTTCACATTAAAAATACACAGATACCTCAAGCAGTAGGTATCCTACTGGATGAAAGACTTTTTTTTTCTTTTTTTTGCACGTACAGAAGGAGTAAATCTTCATAGACACTATGCGGCCCGTGACAAATTCCTACCGGTTAAAAACTCCCCCTCACACCAGAGAGATGTGACGGAATCCTTTGAAGGCATTACTTCATCACACCCACTCATACAAGTCATTCAACTTACATACATACGGTTACCTCGCCCGACTGTACAACTACCTCTACCGCCCCACTTACAAACATCATTGCAGCTTGCCGCGCGCTGTTTTATTACCCGCGACAACAACGTGCGGCAAGTAACACGCGACAAGTTCAGTATTTAAATGGAATTGAAGAAGCATTGACCCTGATATATCTTCATCTTTCTCGTGAAAAGGACTACTTTGTCAACATAGTACTGTAAAACGCTTGGGGGAACCCAAGCTCGCTTTCATAAGCATGACATACACAATCATACTTGCCAGCACGTTCCAATCATTCTGGCCGCAAAGCTCTCTTTCATTATTCTCTTGCCCACCTTACTTTCAGCAACTAGCCTCACTTTCTCTTATCACAAACATCCAAAAGATCGAATGCTCCGCATTGTCCTTCATAGCCCTCGCTAAGTAGGATCCGAAACATTCATGACCCGTAAGCACTTGTCTCATATGGTAGTTCACGTTGCCGTGCTTATGGCTAACCCATTCACAGATGTTTAGATCAGTTGCCTGGTCCAGCCTCCCTTTTTATAATCAAAACTTACTCACGGACCCCCAAGAGAAAAAGCTACATATTTACATAGTATAAAAATTACAAATTAAAAAAAAAACATTTTGTTGAAGTATTTATTGAAATTATAACTTTTTATTTAAAATAAAATAAAATAAATCAATTACTTGGATGAACGTAGCAACCGCAAATCCTCACGAGCCCTGATTTCTAGTTGTTTTTTTTTTCGTGATGAGGTTCATAACGGCACTGAATCCACGTTCTACCAAATAGGCAGACGGCGAAGCAATCAACAACTTTTGTACAATAACCCATAATGCAGA
The DNA here is from genome assembly GCA_021725515.1 of Epicauta chinensis. Taxonomy (NCBI): domain Eukaryota; kingdom Metazoa; phylum Arthropoda; class Insecta; order Coleoptera; family Meloidae; genus Epicauta; species Epicauta chinensis. The sequence goes on along the minus strand of JAEDXX010000173.1, from coordinate 5,832 downwards.
ATATAAAATTGGGATCTGTTTTTGTAACCAGAATTTGTGGTATCCTTGTTCGAAGATTGGTTTAAGTTCTTGATTTGTGGATATTTCAATAAGCTGCTCCTGTATTAGTATAGATTCATCTGTGCTTGCGATCTGAGTTTGTCCACGCGCAAAAGGGTTCAATATCCAATCGGGAATATCCAAGTGAAGAATATCTTTAAATCTTTGGTTTAGGTCTGCATGAAGAGCCGTTAGGTGTTAACAATAAGCAAGCAAATCTTCATCTGTATTTTTCAATTTCGAAAGATTTGGAAACTGAGAACAGTCTCCTCCTCCCAAGTTTCGTTTGTACAGAATAAGCTTGCAACAAACGCAAATATTTCGCTTTCAGTATTGATTAAATTTAATTGGTCACCTTGTAGTTTCAAATTAGTTCCGTAGAATTTGGAAAATAAATCAGTCAAATAGGCTATGTCATTTTTTAAGTTAATTTGATTTTATGAACTGCTCCAATGACATAATCTAGTGATCCATGCAAACGTTCACTAAGATTTTTTTCTACTTTTCGTCAATAATAGCGCTATTATTAAACTCGCTACAGTATCGAAATGAGCTCATTTCGATACTAGTGCTGTAATGAAAAATGTAGTAATTTTTTTCCCTAACGTTGGTATTGACAGTTGTCAATGTCAAAAATCGTAAACAAAATCAACAAAATACATAGTAATTTTTGATAACATATACAACCACTAATACATCAATCAAAAAAAAATCAAACAATGTTCAATTGTTTTTATCCGTAATACCAACTCCCACCAATTTCCCTAAATATCAAACCTCGCATTTTTTTTGTAAAAAAGGGCACAAAATAGGCAAAATAGAAAAAATAGTATAAAAAACTCGTGTCAGAAGTCGTATATTGCACTCGTCCTTTAGAAAACTCGCAGCTCCGCCGCTCGTTTTCTAAACTTGGACTCGTACAATATAAGGCGACTTCTGACACTTGTTTTTTAATATACTATTTGCGACTAAATGATGTCGATTAATGACACAATGTACTGAAAAAACATTCGGTACAGTTTGTTTTAAGTATGTCAGAAAGCCGCGGTATCTTCCTACCGTTGCCGGAACACCGTCAGTAGCAACAGAAATTAAATTAGTCAAGGGTATAGCTTTTACATCGAAAAATCTTTTCAATTCAGTAAATAACGTTTCACCTTTCGTATCGGTTTCCAAACATTTAGCAAATAACAATTCTTGGAAAAACTTTTCTTCTTTTACAAATATTACATAAGCTGAAAGTAAAGCTTCGTTTCCTGATAATTTTGAATCGTCAACCAAACCTCGTCAGAAACCTTGCGCGGACCCGCTGACGTTGTTTAGAGACCCCCAAATCAATTTTAATTTTCCACGGACCCCCTGAATAATATCTGAGACCCCTGGGGAACCACTGGTCTGAAGGAATAACTCTCCAGATAACCGACACGGCGTCGCCAGAGATACTTCTGTATGTAATGCAAACACGCAGTAGAATACACCATTGCACCCTCATCAGCTTTTCTCTATATCTGCATAATATAAAAGTACCTGCCCATGCCGGCACCACATAAAGACTTATCTGGAAAGATCATATTGACAAAAATAATAAACAGATAGATCTAAAAGTGAAAGATCTAAAATGACATACATTTGTCAGGAAGGAGAGCGCAGACATGTCCATCTCGTCTCACAACACTCGCGTTATCAGCCCCGCAACAGGCCCTGTTGCCCCGCGCTGATAACTCGAGAGTGAGGAGAGGAGATGGACATGTCTGCGCTCTCCTTCCTGACAAATGTAGCTCATTTATGATCTTCCATATTGCAGATCTATCTGTTTATTATTTTTGTCAATATGACCTTTCCAGATAGGTCTTTATGTGGTGCCGGCATGGGCAGGTACTTTTATATTATGCAAATATAGAGAAAAGCTGATGAGGGTGCAATGGTGTATTCTACTGCGTGTTTGCATTACATACAGAAGTATCTCTGGCGACGCCGTGTCGGTTATCTGGAGAGTTATTCCTTCAGACCAGTGGTTCCCCAGGGGTCTCAGATATTATTCAGGGGGTCCGTGGAAAATTAAAATTGATTTGGGGGTCTCTAAACAACGTCAGCGGGTCCGCGCAAGGTTTCTGACGAGGTTTGGTTGACGATTAAAATTATCAGGAAACGAAGCTTTACTTTCAGCTTATGTAATATTTGTAAAAGAAGAAAAGTTTTTCCAAGAATTGTTATTTGCTAAATGTTTGGAAACCGATACGAAAGGTGAAACGTTATTTACTGAATTGAAAAGATTTTTCGATGTAAAAGCTATACCCTTGACTAATTTAATTTCTGTTGCTACTGACGGTGTTCCGGCAAACGGTAGGAAGATACCGCGGCTTTCTGACATACTTAAAACAAACTGTACCGAATGTTTTTTCAGTACATTGTGTCATTAATCGACATCATTTAGTCGCAAATAGTATATTAAAAAACAAGTGTCAGAAGTCGCCTTATATTGTACGAGTCCAAGTTTAGAAAACGAGCGCGAGCCGCGAGTTTTCTAAAGGACGAGTGCAATATACGACTTCTGACACGAGTTTTTTATACTATTTTTTCTATTTTGCCTATTTTGTGCCCTTTTTTACAAAAAAATTGCGAGATTTGATATTTAGGGAAATTGGTGGGAGTTGGTATGACTGATAAAAACAATTGAACATTGTTTGATTTTTTTAATTGATGTATTAGTGGTTGTATATGTTATCAAAAATTACTATGTATTTTGTTGATTTTGTTTACGATTTGTGACATTGACAACTGTCAGTACCAACGTTAGCGAAAAAAAATTACTACATTTTTCATTACAGCACTAGTATCGAAATGAGCGCATTTCGATACTGTAGCGAGTTTAATAATAGCGCTATTATTGACGAAAAGTAGAAAAAAATCTTAGTGAACGTTTGCATGGATCACTAGATTATGTCATTGGAGCAGTTAATAAAATCAAATTAACTTAAAAGTTTTCCAAATTCTACGGAACTAATTTGAAACTACAAGGTGACCAATTAAATTTAATCAAAACTGAAAGCGAAATATTTGCGTTTGTTGCAAGCTTATTCTGTACAAACGAAACTTGGGAGGAGGAGACTGTTCTCAGTTTCCAAATCTTTCAAAATTGAAAAATACAGATGAAGATTTGCTTGCTTATTGTTAACACCTAACGGCTCTTCATGCAGACCTAAACCAAAGATTTGAAGATATTCTTCACTTGGATATTCCCGATTGGATATTGAACCCTTTTGCGCGTGGACAAACTCAGATCGCAAGCACAGATGAATCTATACTAATACAGGAGCAGCTTATTGAAATATCCACAAATCAAGAACTTAAACCAATCTTCGAACAAGGATACCACAAATTCTGGTTACAAAAACAGATCCCAATTTTATATTCTGCATTATGGGTTATTGTACAAAAGTTGTTGATTGCTTTGCCGTCTGCCTATTTGGTAGAACGTGGATTCAGTGCCGTTATGAACCTCATCACGAAAAAAAAAACAACTAGAAATCAGGGCTCGTGGGGATTTGCGGTTGCTACGTTCATCCAAGTAATTGATTTATTTTATTTTATTTTAAATAAAAAGTTATAATTTCAATAAATACTTCAACAAAATGTTTTTTTTTTTAATTTGTAATTTTTATACTATGTAAATATGTAGCTTTTTCTCTTGGGGGTCCGTGAGTAAGTTTTGATTATAAAAAGGGAGGCTGGACCAGGCAACTGATCTAAACATCTGTGAATGGGTTAGCCATAAGCACGGCAACGTGAACTACCATATGACACAAGTGCTTACGGGTCATGAATGTTTCGGATCCTACTTAGCGAGGGCTATGGAGGACAATGCGGAGCATTCGATCTTTTGGATGTTTGTGATAAGAGAAAGTGAGGCTAGTTGCTGAAAGTAAGGTGGGCAAGAGAATAATGAAAGAGAGCTTTGCGGCCAGAATGATTGGGACGTGCTGGCTAGTATGATTGTATATGTCATGCTTATGAAAGCGAGCTTGGGTTCCCCCAAGCGTTTTACAGTACTATGTTGATAAAGTAGTTATTTTCACGATGAAGATGAAGATATATTATGGTCACTGCTTCTTCACCTCCATTTTATACTGAACTTGTCGCGTCTTACTTGCCGGATGTTGTTGTCGCGGGTAATAAAACAGCGCGCGGCAAGCTGCAATGATGTTTGTAAGTGGGACGGCAGAGGAAGTTGTACAGTCGAGCGAGGTAACCGTGAGTTGAATGGCTTGGATCAGTGGTTGTGATAAAGTAATGCCTTCAAAGGATTCCACCACATCTTTCTGGTGAGAGGGAAAGTTTTTAGCCGGTAGGAATTTGTCACGGGCCGAGTAGTGTCTATGAAGATTTACTCCTTCTGCACTTGCAAAAAAAAAAGTAAAAAAATGCCTTTTATCCAATAGGATACCTATGTATTTTATTCTTACTGCTTGAGGTATCTGTGTATTTTTAAAGTGAAGTGGTGGACATGATTCCTTTCTAAGTGTGAAATCTACGTTAACGGATGTGTTTTATTCTTTTAATTTTTCACCTTTGCAATCAAATCCTTAGCAAGATGTTTTGCAAACAACCTCGCCTTCTCCTTATTACTTAAGTTATAATGAGAAGGCGAATTGGTGCCCAGTAGGGATCAGGCACTGTTGGTTGTTTTATTGGTTTCCATATCGACATTTTCCATATTGAGATAATCGATGCAATTATGGAATGAACTATCATGTTCTTCTTTCAGATTAGTTGTTAGTCGATTTGTGGCCTTGTTCAATGCTGTCCTGTGGAGCATAGGCACTCTGCGACCTTGCTCTTGCTCGTCTTTTATCTGCTAGTTTGTTTGGACGAAAGTTCTTTGTTTCTTTGTTTTGTGTTACAAAAGAATCTGGCCATTTCAGATAAGATTTGTGCTAACAGGGTTCGACTGATTTCGTTTCTATCGTTTTTCGGCAATTTTACGAATTACTCAAACGATAAAAGTAAAACAGAAAATGACGTTTTGAATGACCTGCGAACCAATTTTGAGCGATGGTAATAAATCAATAGACAATACGACATACTGAAATCGACTTAATAAGCAATTTTCAACATGCCGAGAGATATGAATTTGTAATAAACAAAACCTATTGTACTTGTACGTATTTATTCGATATGTGAGAGCTGGAAATTTCAAGAGTAGATGTAATACAGTTGAGAATTGTAGATACCTAATTCCCGATGTACACACACACAAATCAATACATATTATTGTTCAAATAACTTTATTTGTAGGTATTTTCAATTGACTAAACTCGATATATTCGGTGTTTAAATCTCGGAAAAATGCCATATTTTCAGCAAAAATTCATTACAACGTACTACATTCATTGAGCCGAATCAGCAAAATACAGTGTGAAATCGTGTGCAATAATTAACATCTTTATTTTGCCCAAACACCTATTCGAGATAATATGAACATTATATTTATGTATATATGCCAGTTTTAGTTTTTTTTTTGTATAGCCTTCTCAACAGTAGTTTTTTTAAAGCCAGCTAGAATGATTCACTCTCGAATCCCTTGTGGTGTGTCGACGGTTGGCTTTATTCATACTTTTTGCGGATACTAGAAGAGATTAGGATCGGTTCTGGGACGACAGAATGACAGGTAATCAATGTTGTAATTTTCCATTTGAATAATTTATGAGATAGTTGTCAAATAGCGACGCTCAACAATAAATGGTGGATGCGCTTGTTAGTGTTGTCAACTTTAAAGTTTGTGCTTTTACAGTC